>NC_069472.1:543644-593644 GCF_026875155.1 Cherax quadricarinatus | reverse complement strand
TTGGAATGTTTAGCTAGAGTAAAGGATGGTGTTGGAATGTTTAGCTAGAGTAAAGGATGGTGTTGGAGTGCTTAGCTAGAGTAAAGGATGGTGTTGGAATGTTTAGCTATGAGTAAAGGATGGTGTTGGAATGTTTAGCTAGAGTAAAGGATGGTGTTGGAATGTTTAGCCAGAGTAAAGGATGTGGTTGAATGTTTAGCCAGAGTAAAGGATGGTGTTGGAATGTAAGCTAGAGTAAAGGATGGTGTTGGAATGTTTAGCTAGAGTAAAGGATGGTGTTGGAATTGTTTAGCTAGAGTAAAGGATGGTGTTGGAATGTTTAGCCGAGTAAAGGATGGTGTTGGAATGTTTAGCCAGAGTAAAGGATGGTGTTGGAATGTTTAGCCAGAGTAAAGGATGGTGTTGGAATGTTTAGCCAGAGTAAAGGTGGTGTTGGAATGTTTAGCCAGAGTAAAGGATGGTGTTGGAATGTTTAGCCAGAGTAAAGGATGGTGTTGGAATGTTTAGCCAGAGTAAAGGATGGTGTTGGAATGTTTAGCTAGAGTAAAGGATGATGTTGGAATGTTTAGCCAGAGTAAAGGATGGTGTTGGAATGTTTAGCTAGAGTAAAGGATGGTGTTGGAATGTTTAGCCAGAGTAAAGGATGGTGTTGGGAATGTTTAGCCAGAGTAAAGGATGGTGTTGGATGCTTAGCTAGAGTAAAGGATGGTGTTGGAATGTTTAGCCAGAGTAAAGGATGGTGTTGTAATGTTTAGCCAGAGTAAAGGATGGTGTTGGAGAGCTTAGCTAGAGTAGAGGATGGTGTTGGAATGTTTAGCCAGAGTAAAGGATGGTGTTGGAATGTTTAGCCAGAGTAAAGGATGGTGTTGGAATGTTTAGCTAGAGTAAAGGATGGTGTTGGAATGTTTAGCCAGAGTAAAGGATGGTGTTGGAATGTTTAGCCAGAGTAAAGGATGGTGTTGGAGTGCTTAGCTAGAGTAAAGGATGGTGTTGGAATGTTTAGCAAGAGTAAAGGATGGTGTTGAATGTTTAGCAGAGTAAAGGATGGTGTTGGATTGTTTAGCTAGAGTAAAGGATGGTGTTGGAATGTTTAGCCAGAGTAAAGGATGGTGTTGGAATGTTTAGCCAGAGTAAAGGATGGTGTTGGAGTGCTTAGCTAGAGTAAAGGATGGTGTTGGAATGTTTAGCCAGAGTAAAGGATGGTGTTGGAATGTTTAGCCAGAGTAAAGGATGGTGTTGGAATGTTTAGCCAGAGTAAAGGATGGTGTTGGAATGTTTAGCTAGAGTAAAGGATGGTGTTGGAATGTTTAGCAGAGTAAAGGATGGTGTTGGAATGTTTAGCTAGAGTAAAGGATGGTGTTGGAATGTTTAGCTAGAGTAAAGGATGGTGTTGGAATGTTTAGCCAGAGTAAAGGATGGGTGTTGGAATGTTTAGCAGAGTAAAGGATGGTGTTGGAATGTTTAGCTAGAGTAAAAGGATGGTGTTGGAATGTTTAGCCAGAGTAAAGGATGGTGTTGGAATGTTTAGCCAGAGTAAAGGATGGTGTTGGAATGTTTAGAAAAAGTTAAAGGATGGGTGTTGGAATGTTTAGCTAGAGTAAAGGATGGTGTTGGAATGTTTAGCCAGAGTAAAGGATGGTGTTGGAATGTTTAGCAGAGTAAAGGATGGTGTTGGAATGTTTAGCAGAGTAAGGATTGTGTTGGAATGTTTAGCTAGAGTAAAGGATGGTGTTGGAATGTTTAGCCAGAGTAAAGGATGGTGTTGGAATGTTTAGCCAGAGTAAAGGATGGTGTTGGAATGTTTAGCCAGAGTAAAGGATGGTGTTGGAATGTTTAGCCAGAGTAAAGGATGGTGTTGGAATGTTTAGCCAGAGTAAAGGATGGTGTTGGAATGTTTAGCCAGAGTAAAGGATGGTGTTGGAATGTTTAGCCAGAGTAAAGGATGGTGTTGGAATGTTTAGCCAGAGTAAAGGATGGTGTTGGAATGTTTAGCTAGAGTAAAGGATGGTGTTGGAATGTTTAGCCAGAGTAAAGGATGGTGTTGGAATGTTTAGCTAGAGTAAAGGATGGTGTTGGAATGTTTAGCTAGAGTAAAGGATGGTGTTGGAATGTTTAGCCAGAGTAAAGGATGGTGTTGGAATGTTTAGCTAGAGTAAAGGATGGTGTTGGAATGTTTAGCTAGAGTAAAGGATTGTGTTGGAATGTTTTAGCTAGAGTAAAGGATGGTGTTGGAATGTTTAGCTAGAGTAAAGGATGGTGTTGGAATGTTTAGAAAAGTAAAGGATGGTGTTGGAATGTTTAGCTAGAGGTAAAGGATGGTGTTGGAATGTTTAGCCAGAGTAAAGGATGGTGTTGGAATGTTTAGCCAGAGTAAAGGATGGTGTTGGAATTTTAGCCAGAGTAAAGGATGTGTTGGAATGTTTAGCTAGAGTAAAGGATGGTGTTGGAATGTTTAGCCAGAGTAAAGGATGGTGTTGGAATGTTTAGCCAGAGTAAAGGATGGTGTTGGAATGTTTAGCTAGAGTAAAGGATGGTGTTGGAATGTTTAGCCAGAGTAAAGGATGGTGTTGGAATGTTTAGCTAGAGTAAAGGATGGTGTTGGAATGTTTAGCCAGAGTAAAGGATGGTGTTGGAATGTTTAGCCAGAGTAAAGGATGGTGTTGGAATGTTTAGCTAGAGTAAAGGATGGTGTTGGAATGTTTAGCCAGAGTAAAGGATGGTGTTGGAATGTTTAGCCAGAGTAAAGGATGGTGTTGGAATGTTTAGCCAGAGTAAAGGATGGTGTTGGAATGTTTAGCTAGAGTAAAGGATGGTGTTGGAAATGTTTAGCTAGAGTAAAGGATGGTGTTGGAATGTTTAGCCAGAGTAAAGGATGGTGTTGGGAATGTTTTAGCCAGAGTAAAGGATGGTGTTGGAGTGCTTTAGCTAGAGTAAAGGATGGTGTTGGAATGTTTAGCCAGAGTAAAGGATGGTGTTGGAATGTTTAGCCAGAGTAAAGGATGGTGTTGGAGTGCTTAGCTAGAATATAGGATGGGTGTTGAAGTGCCTAGAAAGAGTAAAGGATGAATGTTGGAGTGTTTTAGGAGTATATAGGATGGGGTTGGAGTGTTTTGGGAGAGAACAGGATGGGGGCTGGAGTGCTTAGGTATAGGATGAGTTTTTTAATGCTCAAGGAGAGTACAAGATGGGTGTTGAGTGCTTTACTAGTATATATAATGAGTGTTGGAGTGCTGTAGGACAGTATAGGATGAAGTGTTGAAATGATCTGAGAGGGCATAGGCTGGGTTTTGGACTTCGCTGGTGGAGTAAAGGATATGTGTTGGAGTGTGATCATATATATAAAACTGGTCAATTAACAAGAACTCATTTAAATTTAAGTCCTTTCTAAAAAAATTCTTATACGTATATGGATATATATTTTTTCATTTATGTTATTGTAAAAATTAAAAATTTTGTACCAAAAGAACCTTAGAAAATTGACCTAACCTTATCAAAACAAGCGCAATTTAGTTTAGCCTAATCCAGCTAAATATATTTTAGGTTAGTTTACAATAATTTAATAATAAGCAAACACAATGAAATATATTTTTTTCGTTAGGCTCAAAATATTTTTTTTCGAAATTACTGCATACGCAAATTTTCGCTTGCCTTATTCGGCAAGAAAACCGTTGTTATTAAAGCCAAAATCGCAAGTTTTACCTATTCAGCAATATATATATATATATATATATATATATATATATATTTATATATATATATATATATATATATATTTTTATATATATATATTTTTATTATTTTATTATCACACTGGCCGATTCCCACCAAGGCAGGGTGGCCCGAAAAAGAAAAACTTTCACCATCATTCACTCCATCACTGTCTTGCCAGAAGGGTGCTTTACACTACAGTTTTTAAACTGCAACATTAACACCCCTCCTTCAGAGTGCAGGCACTGTACTTCCCATATATATATATATATATATATATATATATATTAATATATATATATATATATATATATATATATATATTATATATATATATATATATTTATATATATATATATATATATATATATATATATAATTTTATATGCATATGCAGTAAGATCACATAAAACAGGTGATATCAGAATATGCAAATGAACCACTGTGAAAGAAAAGTGAAATTCCAAGCGTTTTCGTGACTTTTCACATCATAGAACAATAAGAACATAAGAGGAACATATAGTTCCTTGATAATGTGAGAAGTCACGAAAGCGCTTGAATTTCACTATTCTATCGCAGTGGTTGTTTTGCATATATATATCTATATATATATATATATATATATATATATATATATATATATATATATATATATATATATATATATATATATATATATATATATATATATATATATATTATATTGTAACGACGAACAAGATGTATTTACTCAATAGCAACACTGCGACTAGCCGGGGGATCGAACCCGTGTTGTTTTAGCCCGTCTTATGGTGGGCGAAAATTCATGATGCTCTAACATAGGCTTGTTAATGATATATATATATATATATATTAATATATATATATATATATATATATATATATATATATATATATATATATATATATATATATAAAATATATATATATATATAGTCGTGCCGAATAGGCAGAACTTGCGATCTTGGCTTAAATAGCAACGCTCATCTTGCCATATAGGACAAGTGAAAATTTGTGTATGCAATAATTTCGCCAAAATCATTCTGAACCTAACGAAAAAAATATATTTGATTGTGTTTGTTTAGTACTAAATTATTGTAAACGTATTTAAAAAATATTTAGTTGGGTTAGGCTAAAATAAATTGCACTTGTTATAATAAGGTTAGGTAGGTTTTCTAAGATTCTTTTGGTGCAAAATTAAAAATTTTTACATTAGCATTAATGAAAAAAATATATCTTTAAACGTATAAGAGAAAATTTTAGAAAGGACTTAATTTTAAGTGAGTTCTTGCTAATTGACCGGTTTTACATATTCGGCACGACATATATATATATATATATATATATATATATATATATATATATATATATATATATATATATATATATATATATATATATATATATGTATATATTATATATATATATTTTGCCTTGGTAGCCGATTCCCACCAAGGCAGGGTGGCCCGAAAAAGAAAAACTTTCATCACTCACTCCATCACTGTCTTCCCAGAGAGGTGCTTACACTACAGTTATAAAACTGCAACATTATCGCCCCTCCTTCAGAGTGCGGACACTGTACTTCCTATCTCCAGGACTCAAGTCCGGCTAGCCGGTTTCCCTGAATCCCCTCATAAATGTTACTTAGCTCACACTCCAACAGCACGTCAAGTATTAGAACCCATTTATCTCCATTCACTCCTATGAAATACGCTTACGCATGCTTGCTGGAAGTCCAAGTCCCTCGCACACAAAACCTCTTTTACCCCCTCCCTCCAACCTTTCCTCAGCCGATCCCTACACCGCCTTCCCTCCACTACAGATTTATATACTCTTGAAGTCATTCTGTTTCGTTCCAGCCTCTCTACATGTCCGAACCACCTCAACAACTTCTCCTCAGCCTTCTGGATAATAGTTTTGGCAATCCCGCACCTCCTCCTAATTTCTAAACTACGAATTCTCTGCATTATATTCACACCACATATTGCCCTTAGACATGACATCTCCACTGCCTCGAGCCTTCTCCTCGTTGCAACATTCACCACCCATGATTCACACTCATACAAGAGTGTTGGTATAACTATACTCTCATACATTCCCATCTTTGCTTCCACGGACAAAGTTCTTTGTCTCCACAGATTCCTAAGTGCACCACTCACCCTTTTCCCCTCATCAATTCTATGAATCACCTCCTCCTTCACAGACAGATCTGCTGGCACGTCCACTCCTAAATATCTGAACATTTGAATACATTCACCTCCTCCATACTCTCTCCCTCCAATCTGATATCCTATCTTTCGTAACCTAATCTTTTTGTTATCCTCATCACCTTACTCTTCCCTATGTTCTCTTTTAATTTTCTTCTTTTACATACCCTAACAAATTTATCCACCAACCTCTGCAACTTCTCTTCAGAATCTCCAAAAAGCACAGTGTCATCAGCAAAGAGCAACTGCGACAACTCCCACTTTGTGTTAGATTCTTTATATTTTAACCCCACACCTCTTGTCTAAACCCTCGCATTCAATTCTCTTACTACCCTATCTACAAACATATTGAACAATCACAGTGACATCACAAATTTTTGTCTAAGGCCTACTTTTACTGAGAAATAATCTCCCTCTCTCCTACATACTCTAAACTGAACTGCACTATCCTCGTAAAAACTCTTCACTGATTTCAGTAACCTACCTCCTATTCCATACACCTGCAACATCTGCCACATTGCCCCCCTATTCACTCTGTCATAAGCCTTTTCCAAATCCTTAAATGCCACAAAAAACTCTGTACCCTTATCTAAATACAGTCCATCTATATGTTTCACTCTAAACACTTGGTCAACACACCCCAACCTTTCCTAAAGCCTCCTTGTTCATCTGCTATCCTACTCTCCGTCCTACTGTTAATTCTTTCAATAATAACTCTACCATACACTTGACCAGGTATACTCAACAGACTTATTCCCCTGTAATTTTTGCACTCTCCTTTGTCCCTTTTGCCTTTATACTAAGGAACTATTCATGCTCTCTGCCAATCCGTAGGTACCTTACCCTCTTCCATACATTTACTAAATAATAGCACCAACCACTCTAAAGCTATATCCCAAATTGCTTTTAATATTTGTATATTTATCCCTTCAGTTCCAGCTACCCGGTGGCCTGGTGGCTAAAGCTCTCGCTTCACACACGGAGGGCCCGGGTTCGATTCCCGGTGGGTGGAAACATTTCGACACGTTTCCTTACACCTGTTGTCCTGTTCACCTAGCAGCAAATAGGTACCTGGGTGTTAGTCGACTGGTGTGGGTGGCATCCTGGGGGACAAGATTAAGGACCCCAATGGAAATAAGTTAGACAGTCCTCGATGACGCACTGACTTTCTTGGGTTATCCTGGGTGGCTAACCCTCCGGGGTTAAAAATCCGAACGAAATCTTATCTTATCTTATCTTATCTTCATTCTACCCACTGCCTCACGAACTTCCCCTACCCTCACAACTTGCTCTTCCTCACTTCTACAAGATGTTATTCCTCCTTGGCTTCCTCAACTTATTATTCTCACTCCAAAACTTTTTTATTTTCAACAAAATTTGTTGATAACTTCTCACCCACTCTCTCATTTGCTCTCTTTTTACATTGATTCACCACTCTCTTAACCTCTCCTTTTTTCTCCATATACTCTTCCCTCCTTGCATCACTTCTACTTTGTAAAAACTTCTCATATGCTAACTTTTTCTCTCTTACTACTCTCTTTATATCATCTTTCCACCAGTCGCTCTTCTTTCCTCCCGCACCCACTTTCCTGTAACCACAAACTTCTGCTGAACACTCTAACACTCCATTTTTAAACCTACCCCATTCCTCTTCGACCCCATTGTTTATATTCTCACTAGCCCATCTATCCTCCAAGAGTTGTTTATATCTTACCCTAACTGCCTCCTCATTCAGTTTATAAACCTTCACCTCTCTCTTACTTGCTGCTTCTATTTTCCTTGTATCCTCTCTACCTCTTACTCAAACTGTAGCTACAACTAAACAGTGATCTGATATATCTGTGGCCCCTCTATAAACATGCACATATTGAAGTCTATTTAAGATGAACATGTTTATCTACCAATACATAGTCCATCAAACTACTGTCATTACGCCCTACATCATATCTTGTATATTTATTTACCTTTTTTTTCCTTAATATATGCATTACCTTTAAGTAAACCCTTTCTAAACAAAGTTCACTCAAAGGGCTCCCATTATCATTTACACCTGGCACCCCAAACTTACCTACTTCACCCTTTCTAAATGTTTCTCCTACTTTAGCATTTAGGTCCCTACAACAATTACTCTCTCACTTGGTTCAAAAGTTCCTATACATTGGCTAAACATCTCCCAAAATCTCTCTCTTTGCTCCACACTCCTCTCTTCTCCAGGTGCATACACGCTTATTATGACTCACTTTACGCATCCGACCCTTATTTTAATCCACATAATCTTTGAATTTATACATTTATATTATCTCTCCTCGTTCCATAACTGATCCTTCAACATTATTGCTACCCCTTTCTTAGCTCTAGCTCTCTCAGATACTCTTGACTTAATCCCATTTTTTTTCTCCCCACTGAAACTCGCCTGCCCCCTTCAGCTATGTTTTGCTTAGGGCCAGGACATCCAACTTCTTTTCATTCATAACATCAGCAATCATCTCTTTCTAATCATCCGCACTACATCCACACACATTCAAGCATCCCAGTTTTATAAAGTTTTTCTTCTCTTTTTTAGTAACGTATACAGGAGAAGGGGTTACTAGTCCATCGCTCCCGGCATTTTAGTAGCCTCATACGACACACATAGCTTACGGATGAAAGATTCTTTTCCGCTTCCCCATGGAGAATAGAGGAAATAAAGAAGAACGAGAGCAATTAAGAAAAAGAAGAAAAACCTAGATGTGTGTATGTATATATATGTACATGCCTGTGTAGTGTGACATAACTGTAAGTAGAAGTAGCAAGATATATCTGCTATCCAGCATGTTTATGAGACAAAAAAGACACCAGCAATCCTAACGGAAGTATAATCGAAGGATGTGTAATAAATCTGCTCTTGTCCAATGTCAAAGAAGGAGTTTGTGTCGAAGGTGGGGCCATCAGCGAGGAGGGTAGATAAAGTGAGGTTGTTAGAGCGGTGATGACATCGGAAATAAATTCTGCGTGCTCGCTGGTAAATAGGACGGTCCAATAGAATAGGGACAAACTAAAATTGTAACCTGACAATTCTGACAGAGTGGAAATGGCCGTCCCTCCATGGGCGAGACGTATGTGCCCGATGCGAAGACGGGAAAACATTGTCTTCCAACCCTGACCTCCATTATAATAAGACCAGGATCCAACATAGTTTGATAGAATGTAATTTGTTATGAATCAACTCAAACCAACGTTATTGCAAACGGTTACGAAGCTGGCTAGAGATTACAGCAAAATAATCTGGGAATGAAATGCCTCTTTGTGAAACGGGAATTTCATGTCCCGTTGACCATGCCGTAGAGTCCACCTGCTTGTTACCCTGAACATCAGCAGAATATATCGCTGCTTTTGCTAGAATTGTGGCTCAATCAAAGTTGTATACGAGGAACTAGGGAATGAAGAGAATTATTTTTGTTTTTGATAACTTGCAAAGTACTAAAGGTAGGCCTGGACGCATTACGTATAATCGCTGTAAGAACTGCATACAACTAAGCTATGAAAATGCTAACCGAGTCTAATAAATGACCTCGCACAACACTGTCCGGAACAATTATACAAATCCGACACCGTCTTAGTATTTATAACCATCGGTGTAAACTGCAATGGCGTGAGAATGAGGCAGGAAGTGGTCGAGAATAAGGGAACGAAAAGGAACCTAAGTTATTTTAGCTTTCGCGCACGGCAGTGGGTACGAACAGACTCGAACTGTCGGAACCTCCCAAATGAAAAGAGAAAAGTTAGATGAACATATAAAGGGAGTAACTGGACAGAATCCAAGAGCGAATGAAGACGAAGAGAAAAGCGACTGAGTAAACTGGCGAGACGAACAAATAATGAACCACTACTGACGTCGGTTACCATCCTGTATGTAGAGGGATCGTGAAGGTCATGAGAGTGAACAAAATAATAGGGGCAATGGTCATCACGCCGATAGTTCAAGAATGTAACATTCTCCTCTACATATAGGCTCTCAACAGGGAAGGAACGAAAAGTAAGTTTGAAGAGAGTTGTGGGACAGGCCACAGAATATATCTGGTCGCCATAGTCTAGTTTCGATAAAATTAGGGCTGAATGAAGTCGAAGGAGAGTTCGACGATCCGCCTCCACGACATATGAGCGAGGGTTTTAAGGAGGTTCAGCTGGCTATGGCAAGCTGATTTCAGTTAAGTAGTGTGAGGTTTCCAGGATAACCGGCGACCAAACTGAAGACCGAGAAATCTGACTGTATCACGTTCAGGGATACGGGAATCATGTAGGTATAGCGGACTATTAGAGGCAACAGAACGTCTAGAAGAAGTAATCTGGTGCGTTTAGTACCAGAAAATTTAAACTCACGAGTACTGGCTCATTGGAAAACTCGGTCGATATCATTCTGGTGAGAGGCTGCTACTAGGTGGCAGTTAGCGCTTGCACAAAGTCAATACTATAATGTGATGACCAAATATTAGATGGGAGAACAGAGGCCAGATCATTAATAGCTAGTAGAAAAAGAGTGGTGAAAGCAAAGCGTCAATACAGACAAAGATAAAGTGTACACAAGTTAGCTTTCCTCTTTGATGTATAAGAAAAGTTAATTATAAGGCACTTAGGAAAAGAAAAAACTCAGAGGAATGAAGGAAAACAAATTCAGAAGAATGTACGAAAAAGCTATGAAAGGAAGATTGATGACTTTGTAACCTGGATCTAATTAGAATTAAGGTTCCTACGGTCGATCTCATGATGTTCACACGTCTCTTCTTAGTGACAAGTGGTAGAATGTACTAACATTGCAGTTTATTAGGTGTAGATAGTGAAGAGAGAGATGAACCACACACATAGCATACTTCTAAAAACAAAGAGAAAATGGGTGACTGCCGAAAACTCTAGTGAAGAAGTTGTTGTCCAACAAACATAGTTAAGAGAGTGGTGTCCCACAGAGTGGTGAAGGTGATGTCCCACAGAGTGGTGAAGGTGATGTCCCACAAATATACTGAAGAGGCAACATCACGCTAAAACCTTTTACTTACTTTTGATTCATTCTTCTCTGACATGACGAAGTACCTTCCTGGATAGTTACTATCTACATGCCTAAAACATTGCTGTTCCCACTTTGTCTCCATTATTTTTCACTACCTTCATTCGATCCGTCCATCATTACCTTTGATAGATTGTCACCTGTCTGCTGCAGTATATGAGCTGTGATATACAAGAAATCACAGAGAGTCAGTGTGAATTGTTTATATAACAAAACTCTGTGTACGGTGAAAATGTAACGTCTGTTACATTATGCGAAGCAGCTGATTATTCTACATGTATGTTCTGTATGCTACTGTACTTTTCCTGTGTCTTACTCAACAGTTCATATGTGTTTCGGTACTATTTTATGTGTTACTATTCAGCATTTACATGTTACTATACTGTTGATGAATATTAATGAACTGCACTTTTTTGTTGCTATGCTTTTTTATATGTTATTGTGTATTTTTTGCATCTTACTGTACCGTAGTGTATAGTAATCTGCCTTTCTTATACATTTATATGCTGTTCTTTTATGTTCCTGTAATATTTATGCATAATTAAGGTTCCAGGAACTGTAAACTTTCCTGCTACATCTTTCACATCCAGTGCCTTCCCGGATCCCTTTGTCTCACTCACATTTATGCTTATTTATCTATGCAATATTAGTTCCGATAATGAACAGACACACTTTCTCTCTTTTTCTCTTTCTGTCATATTTCGTTGCTCTGAACGTGTTTCTGTGTCATATATTGTCGCCATGGTCGGGCTTCGCTGTTATATTTCAACGCCCTGGACGTGTTTCTCTGTTATATTTCATCGCCGTAGATGGGTTTCCCCTGTCAAATTTGGTCTCCCTCGACAGGTTTCCTTCTCATATTCCATCGCCCTGGACCTGTTTCCCTGTTATATTCCACCTCCCTGGACGGGTTTCCTCGTAATATTCCATCTTCCTGAATGGGTATCCCTGACGTATTCGATCTCGTTGGACGGGTTTTCCTGTCATATTTCGTCTGCCTTAACGGGATTCCCTGTCATATTATATCGCCGTTTTTTTTTTTTGTCATATTTCTTCGAGCTGAACGGGTTTTTCTGTCATATTTCGCCGCCGCTGTTTACGGTTTTTTCTATCATATTTTGCCGTCCCTGACGGATTTACCTTTCAAATTTCGTTATCCTGGACGGATTTACCTTTCAAATTTCGTTATCCTGGACGGATTTCCCCATCATATTCCATCGCTTTGGACGGGTTTTCTTGTCATATTTGGTTGCCCTTAACGTGTTTCCCTGTTATATTTCGTTTCCCTTGACGGATTTCCCTGTCATATTCCGTCGCCCTGGACGGGTTTCCCTTTTATATTTCATTGCCCTGGACGGATTTACTTGTCATATTTAGGCCCTCTGGATGGGTTTCCTTTTCACATTTCGTCGCCCTGGACGACTTTCCCTGTCATATTTCATCGCCCTGGACGGATTTTACTGTAATATTTCGGCCCCTTGGATGGGTTTCCTTGTCATTCGTCCGTTGCCCTGTTATATTCCATATTTCGTCTCTCTGGACTGGTTTCTGTCATTTTTCGTCGCACTGGACGAGTTTCGATTGCATATTTCGCCGCCCAGGACGAGTTTCCTTGTCATATTTAGTCAAGTTCAAAGCGTTTCCCTGTCATATTCTGTTTTCCTGGATGGGTTTCAGTGTCACATACCATCGGTTTGGACGGGGTTTTCTGATACAATCCGTCGCCTTGTCATATTTCGTCGCCCTGGAAGGGTTTCCCTCTTATATTCAGTTGCCCCGGACGAATTTCCTTTTCACATTTCTTTGCCCTGATAGAATTTCTCTGTCATATTCAGTTGCTCTGGACGGCTTTCCCTGGTATGTAATGTGTCTTGGGATAAATTACACTTTACAGAGAAACCTCATAATCAATCTTATTATCTATTATAATGGGATAATATAATTTATTAACGAAATCTGAGGATGTATTGCTCGGAAATAAATCAACACTGGAATCACTGCAAACGTAGAGAATACTTTCTGCTATCCTATCACCATCGTTCTTATAGCCCTTATTAAGTAAACACATATAAACATGAAGCTTTTAAACTTACCTAATATGCTATCCACGGTGATTCCTCTCGTGTTACGCCACCTCCTCCTTTATGAATTTACTAAGTTCGCACCTTGGGGGTTCCTGACAAAATCGAAATGCATACCTGGCACATTTAATAAATGTTTAATTTCTGATAAGTAATCAGAGTCGATTCTTCTTGCAGAATTCGCATTATTTTCGGATAAAACATTTAACATTTCAATAATATTACGACTAACTGACTAATGGATTCTTTTTCAGTAATTCCAACAATGATTTCAAATATTCTACTTTTCGCGGCCCTACTCTTATTTGCATGAAACCTGACAAATCTAGGTTTTTTCTGAGGTTTCACCGAAACGATTGCAGGTGGGTTATGTATATACTTCTTGATCGGTTTAATCTTTCATTTAACGTTGTGCTTCGTGGACGTACCTCCTTCTAGGCTTGCTTCACCTCCCGATTTTACCATGGTATAAGACAGAATTCCTTCATGATTTATCAAACAACCTTGAAATAATATTTACTGTTAGAGGTAATATAATATTTAGCAGATTACCACCTCTGATACTCAACAAATATTTCTTTTAACGCGCAAAACCAACTTTGTTACAAGCTAATGCTCTAATCTTCTTGTACTTTCTAAATATCTTAAGGTCTTACGATATTTTATTCTTCATCAAATTCATAAAAATCTCACTAATACAACTTATATACATTTTCTTAAACTGTTGCAATAAACTCTTCCGTTACTTGCGTGGGAGGATAGAAAGTAAAACAATTAATTCCTAAATTTTTCTTATGCAGTTTCTTTCTTAAGATACCAAATAATGTGTAATTCCCCCATATTTTTTTTCCGTTTCAACACTCCATCGATGATATATTCACAAGATGGTGAGACTGGTATCAGTTCTATGTGATAAAAAGCTCATGTAATCGTTTTACCATTCAAATCATTCCAATGATATGTTGTCCTTGGTTGAGAATTATTAATTCACTATATTTTCATTATTTCTTCTGTATTTTGTGTGTGAAACTCAAGGTTAAACCTGGATGAACTTCTGCTCAGAGTCACTCGTGTTGTGTCTCCAACAGCCAATTTCATACTGAAACGTTTCTCCCCAGACTTTCTATGTTTATAGCTTATGTGAAAATTGATTCCTTATATCATCGAATGACATAATACCATGCACTGACAATGGGGTTTTACCACCAATCCCAGAGTGTGGAGTTAAATATTACGTATCCACCAATACCTATATCGCTTTAGAATAATTTAATGTGTTGGAACTTGTCATATACTTGTATAATTTAACGTTTTAATGTTTGCAAAAACCTCTCTACAATGGAGGCTTTTGTTTTGTTTGAAAATACGTGATACAGCTTTATACGTTTACTCTTGAGATAATTCTGAACATGTATATTCAGAAATTCTTTATCTTTGTCAGTGAACAGTCTCGATATACCTTTTACCGAATGATCCCACTGGCTGGACGTCTTTATAAACATTTGCAATTAATCTTGCTCGCTCCATTTATAAATAATTTCTTAAGAATCGTCGCGTAACACATTGGTTAGCAAATGGAGAGTTTCTGGGGTACGTAATGAAAGATCTATAAATAAATACCCGAATGGTGATCGTTTTATGGCAGATTTGTAAATATTGACGAATTCTTTATTATTCCCGAAAATTTGACATCCCAGAATATTTAAATGTCCGAGATTTCTCATTCTAAATAATCTAAAATGCGCTGCATTCAAGGTTATGGTACGACTATAGCGTCCACGTGAAATATATTGTAGGTAATCAGAATTATACGTATATTATGGTGCCTACCTTTAATAAAACAATCGAGAATAATTTCACTGTTAGGTCATCCACAATTACCAGTGTATTTTCGTCGGGTGAGGTGATAAAATTAACGGGATTGATAATATCTTTACTTACTGATAATTCATGAGATATCTCTGAAACTTGTTCTAACAGACGAGTTGTAACACAGAATGTTATGAAATTTCTCATGATACAATTTTACTAGTTTTGATGTGAAATAAGACTTGCCACTATTCATATAACCAGCGATAATAATTCTAGCTGGAAACCGAAATATATCAACATCTCTAATGCGTATATTTTGAAGTTCATTTTGAAACTAAACAACTTATTGTTAGTATTTTGATTAAATATATGAGGAAAATTTTTATACTGTGACTGCTGATGTGTCCACCAGGGCTTAACATTGTTAATGTGTTTCTATATATATCAGCAGAAAGACGTTAAAAGTTTCCCTTAGGGAAATTGACAGAGACTGACGAGTAATGACTTTGAGACCTCTAAAAGACATTAATTAAGGGATTTCCATAGTGAATGTAGCCTGGGTGTATGTGTATCTCTGGGTGGAGTGCAACTATGAGAATAAATGATTGACTGAATATTGAGTGATGTGTGACTATATGTGTGTGTGTGTGTGTGTGTGTGTGTGTGTGTGTGTGTGTGTACTCACCTAGTTGAGGTTGCGGGGGTCGAGTCCGAGCTCCTGGCCCCGCCTCTTCACTGATCGCTACTAGGTCACTCTCCCTGAACCGTGAGCTTTATCATACCTCTGCTTAAAGCTATGTGTGTGTGTGTGTGTGTGTGTGTAGTTGTATGAGAATATGTGTGTGTGTTTGAAGTATTGAGGACAGTTCCTGTAGGTAAGGTAATGAGTTTCAAGATATATCACCAGAAATACGTAAGGGTTTCCCATCTTCAGAACAAATTATCAGCTAGTTTCTTGTATGTGGGTGTGGGTGGGTGTGTGGGTGTGTGTGTGTGGGAGTTGGTGGGCGTTGGTGTGTGGGTGTGTGTGTGGGAGTTGGTGGGCGTTGGTGTGTGGGTGTGTGGTCAACATGGGTCAGTCTTTGACCTCATTAATACCACCCGTGGGATGAAGTATGGACATTGGCCGGCTCGGGAATGTATTTCAAATCCTTTTTCTAGAGATCATAGGCTTCCCTCTGGCGGCATTTTAAACTACAAACGTTAACACATTGTTGACAACACTCAACACTGATGATACCGCCATGAAGCAAGGAGAGTTTTGGTAGGTAGAAGTGTTTCTGCCATAACATTGAAATCTCCGTGTACTGATTGGGAGTTGTTAACAAGCTGGTAATGTAACCTGTTGTTTTTTTTTTAAACATGGCGCAATCGTGTGTGTCTGTGTGGCTTGTGACCTGTTGTCTCTTGATGTGACCTGTTGGGGGGCTGTAAAACATTGCGCAATAGTGTGTGTGTGTGTGTGTGTGACTTGTGCTCTGTTGTGTCTTCATGTGACCTGCTGGGGGGTTGTAAAACATTTTGCTATAGTGTGTGTGACTTGTGACCTGTTGTGTCTTGATGTGGCCTGTTGGGGGGTTGTAAAACATTGTGCAATAGTGTTGTGTGACTTGTGACCTGTTGTGCCTTGTTGTATCTTGTTGGGGGCAATGAGTGAAAATAAAATGGGTGTGTGAGAGTTGTGACAAGTGAAAGTTGAGAACATTGTGAATGTTATAAGGAATGAAAATAACATGAGAATACTTCTTAAAAGATATTAAGAAAAGAATGAACATGAAATTCAAGGACTTCCTGATCAAGAGGAAGAGATCAATAACAAACCATACCACGGGCGGGGATAGAACCCGCGATCAGAGAGTCTCACAACTCCAGACCGTCGCGTTTGCAATCGTGTCATTACGATTTCGTGAGTCAGATGAATAACAAGATCAATATCTGTTATCAACAATGATGGTGATATGTAACAAGAAGAAATTCACAATGCAAAATTAAAGGCGTTATAATCCGAGCTAGATCGAGTGAATGCATTATGGGAGAAGGCTATAGAAAAAGGTAAGTTTATATATTCCAGACTTTCTATAAAAATTATTGTTATATGCCTGACTTTGTATAGTGTGCATAAAAATTAGTGTTATATTATTGACATTGTACATCGAAAAAATACTTTTCCCTCGTAGAAAATGAGTTGCATATTTTTTCCCCTTGCAGAAAATGAGATGAAGGCTAATGATACCTCTGAGACCATTAATGATTCTGACCGCTGTACCACACTTAGTCTGGGAGTAATGCTTCTCACCGCAGTACCTCACAACTCCGAGGAGCGTCCACGAACAATTTGAGGGGTGATGAGACCTGAGAAGAGTCGCTAGTCGGATGAATCCTCAACCCAGGAAGATGAGTACCCAGAACATGTGACATATATACAAAATTTTAGAGGTAGACATACAGTGCAGAAATATACTAGTTCCTCAGCATATGAGAGGGATTTTGGGATGTTCTTACATATATATAGGGGAATATTATATAGATCAGATGCGAGAAATATATGATACATTGCCTCGAGCTGTGTCACTCAGAATTCATCCAATTGTAGTTATTAAGAGGCAAAACATATCAGGTGAAGATCAAAATGGTCAGTATGTAATTTGAGATTCTAAGTGAGGAGAAAATGTCAGAAGTCTTTGATCGATGAGTGGAAACAATATTAAAAAAAATTGAGACAGAATTAAAAGATAGGGAAGGTTCGGGGTGGATTATAGATCATATTGAATAATTTAGTTCAGAGTACAACTCGGGTCATATATGGATTACCCGAAGAAGTTGAGAGGTAGACAATATATTTTTGATCCAAAGGTAGATGATGTGTTGTGTGTACTGCGCGCTGTTTCCACATATAATTTTCACAAAATGGGCAAGAATTGGTGTGATATCTCCAAGCTTGTGAACAGTTAGGGAGGGTGTCTTAACTATGCAAAAGCTTCCATAGATGAATTTCCCATTACTAGTGACAAGTTAGCATTAGAAAAGAAAAATAAGGTTTCATTATATTTTTATCAGCTTAGACAGGATAAGGATGGAACTTTTGTGTCAATGTACCGTAAGGGTAATAAGGAATTTAAGAATAATATCATGTGCAAATTATTGATGAATGAGTCACATCTTGTGATGATTAAGAATTTTGATGGGTACGTCAGAAAGATAATGTATGAAAAAGATTATGATAAGAAATACTGTCATAGTTGTTTAATGAAGTTACATACACGGGAGGAGTTAATTATAAACGAAGATGGATGTAAGATCAATCAAATCCTCGTATTCCCTCAACAAGGATCAACTGTCCATTTTAAAAAACAGTCATACTCATTCTAGCGAATATGTATATGAGTTAATGATTTTGAAAGTTCTCTTGATCGTACTTCCCCGGCAATCAAAATTGAAGCACGACATAAAGCCATTGCTTATTGTTAAGTAATATTAGATCGGGAAGGAACTGTGAATTCTGTTCAAGGTTACGAGGGTGACGACGATGCCACAACTTTGTTTTGAATGTCAATGAAGAATGAAGTGAGATAATGAGCAGAAGCTATTGTGATATCAATATGAATGGGAATGATGAAGTGCGATTTGATTCACAAAACACTTGTGAATTACGCGGTGTACCCTTCCTAGATGCAAAATCCAAGTACCGCTACCATGATCACGGGCTACAATTCAGTAATTACATCGGAGCATATTGTGTTCATTGCAGTTTGCAATGTAAAGATAAGAGAGATAGTCTTTTAATGTTTAGTCATAACATGTCCTATGATTTAGGGGTAATTTTAAAAGACTTGACAGTGGATAAATATGAAATTGAATGTCATTCAAAACAAACACTTAAATTCTTAAAATTAGATATTGGTTGTGTTAGATTTCAGGATTCTCTGAGTGTGTTAAATGTAACTCTTTCCAGTTTAGCAGAACAGCATATCAAGGCAGGTATACGGAAATAATTCTCAAGGATGCACCTAAGGAAGTGATACTCTTATTATGTAAAGAAAAACAGCTGCTGTGTTATGACTATGTTGACAGTTTAAAAAAGTTCGAGGAAACAAAGTTGCCCAGAGAAAATTTGTAATTCATTGAGAAATAATCACATTAGCCAGGAAGGGTATGATCATGTTGTGAAGGTTGTCCAGTTGGGGGAAATACAAGACTTTACGTGATTACTTGATGCTCTTTCTCAAGACAGATGTGGGATTAACTGAAATCTCAAAGATATTTATAATTTAGACGTTAGTAATTATATCAGTTTACCCTCTTTCATTTTGGAGGTTTTCTTGATAAAAACAAAAGTAAAATGGAGATTCAAACAATATACCTAGGCGGATAATTCCCTAATTAACCCCAGTTTTGATAAAGAGAGTGAGATGGGTACTCATATTGTACATTTTGACTTTAATTCATTGTATACCAGTGCTATGGTTGAAACTCTACCGCAGAATGGTAAAAGAAAATTATCGAATGAAGAAAAGATTTGATTCCTTGATTTGGAGTTAACTAAGGTATCATGTGAGGGGGATAAACCAGTGAATCCTGTTATCTCCTTATTCTGAGTCTGTTTTGAAAAATGAAGGTAGAAAGATACTCAAATTTAATACGAAATTAGTGGCTGCCCATCTTCCACAGAAACATTATCTAGTGAGTCTGGAATTACTTCATCTTTTAATGGACCTTGTGTTGGAGACAGGAAAGGTTCATGAAGTATATGAATATAATCAGGCAAAAACATTAGAGCCTTTCATTAGAACTAATATTGAACAACAAACTGCTACACAATGCTCCATCAAGTTGAAGTTGACTAACAACAGCATTTACGGTAAATCATTACTTAATATCACAAAGTATGGTGAGACCTATAAATATATAAAGGATGAGAAAGCATTTGCTAGAGCTGTCAGTGACACCTTTTTGAAAAATGTGTGTTCTACAGAGCATGTATCTTCTTGATGTATTATGAATCTTTTGTATTGAAATATGTAACAAATAAAATTTGTGAAATGAATTTCTGTACTGATTTACCACTTGTGTTGAATCATGTATACCTTAATAACTCTAAAAATGTGTGAATCAAGAGCTCTAAAAACATATAATTGTTTAGTGCAAAATATATTATCCAAGGTTAACACGCCATTTGGTGGTAAAGTATATCAGGGTATTACCTCTAAAAATTGGACCCCAGAGCTGTATTATGACACGTTGGTGTTTACCGTTTGAAATCAAACGGGAATGTTTGCCATAGCGCGACACATTGGTGTTTACCAAAAGTGGGAATATTTACTTATAAACGAATTAAAAAATCGCGGTAAAACTTGATCAGGGAGCTGGAGCTCGACCCTAGGGTAGGGTAGATATCTTAGTATGAAAAACTGGGATAGACCCAAAAATTAAAAAAGTAAAATAAAAAAATTTGGCAACACTCGAAAAAATTAAAAATTGGGAAAATTTGGCAACACCGAAGAAAATTTTGGCAACAATCCCGGAAAATTTGGCAATCCTCGATGAAATATGCCCTTAGGGGGTAGGGGGCGGGGTCGTGGGGAGGAGCAAAAAATTGGGAAAGGGTGGTCGAGGGAAGCGAAAGGGAGTCCCAGAAAATGAGGGGGCAGAGCCCCCATTAAAAAAAATTCCTTGCTCTGGCAATTTCCCTACTACTCCATTTTTTGAAAGCCTGCAGTATATACTTAGTGTATAGTAAATTCTCATCTCAAACATGCTGCTTATTGAAATTCTCTTATAATTTCTTAAACTAAATAAGAATACTTATTGTGTCCCTGTTTATTATTGTTATGCAGGGTTCTGCATGACATCGTAATGTACATATAGTGGAGAAGTGCGCCATAATAATATGAATATTACAGTTGTAAGGAATAATTTTATAATTAATAATGTGCATTTGGGGGTACTGTAAAGTACTCTAACTGTAATTATAAAGAAATTCTGTTAATGATTTATTTTCCAAGGATGTTTGGGTACGCGGAGTAAGCGTGGTTTGGGAGTCACGTGACGTTAGCATGGTGTGTAGAGGCTGGCGTCGGAGATGCTGTGTGTTTAAGATAAGTTTGTAGTTGTGCACTCATTTTGTTTATCCAACTCAAGCCATAGGCTCTCATATGGCTTACCTGTATGTTCACCCAGGCTCTGACATGGTCAGGGTGCTGTGGGGGAGGAGTGAGGAAATAAGAAATGAAGTTGGGAGTTGAGTAGTGTGGGCCTGGCGCTGACGAGGCATAGTGGTTATGGTGGCTGGACCTCAAGCCAGCTGTTGCTTGTGTACCCTCATTTGGGCGTTTAGGATTAAGGTGTTTCTGTTATGTTATGTTATGGTGACTAAATAGATATATTTTCCTAATTGGAATTTTTGCCTAACCCTCTGTTATCCAACCCCTTTAAGTACACATACTAGTTTAGCGCTTTATGTTTTGACTGGGATAGCCCTGGGTGGCCTGTTTGGGCTTGAGATGTGAGTAACTTTTACCTTTGCCCGTAGACCAGGCTCAAGCCCCCAGCTATCCCACATTTTTGCATAACAATTATCGTATGTAAATATTCTTATTCGGTTGTTCTTTCTATATCAAAATAATTCACATATATTACTAATAATAAAGGTCTCAGAACATAGTATTCTTGGAGTAAATACACCATTTACTACATAGTTAGTGTCTACGATCATTTATTCAGTTCCTACACTATGTTTACTCTGTATATTTCATATAACGTAGTACTTCCTCTGCTAAATAGGTATATCATGTGAAGGTCGCTTCCTTCATGCCTGTATTGTGCTCTTCTGATAGAGGAAGCAGTTATCCCTTTAATGCCCTCCACGATGCTCCCAATTTATGCGATATTTTCTCAAGACGCACTATAGAGCTGCCCTTTTAACGCTGGGATGACAGGCAGCCATTACAGCACCGCTTGAGGTGCCTCCTTACTTCAGAAGATTTTCCTATTAGCTGCTTTTGACAGATTTAAGATAAATTGTTCATTAAAATGCTAAAAATAATTCCATACACATATATACAAGAATATACAAGAATTTACACCACAAGTCTCTCTCCGGCGCACTTCTGCAAATCACTACTCAATTGCACAGTGCATGATACAGAGCTCCATAGTATAATGACACCGTCCTATCCATAGTCTAGCAGATCAATATTCACCATGTTATGTGCCACAGTCTTGCTCGTCCATTGCTTGGTATGACTCTTATTTATTTTGTCAAATATAATTTAGAAAGCATTTTCAGAGTTGTTTTTAATGCATTCCATCTTAATGCATTTTATTAATTCACGTCTCTCACACCAATGATAATTTTATGTTATTATGGCTCTTCTCAACTTTTATTTTTGTTTACAAATAACCAGCACATGGGTCACAAACTTATGACGGCGTCTTCTATAATAAACTACTCACACAGAACCGAGAAAGGATAGGAGCTAGTATATACATACTACTACTACTACTATTTCTACTTCTATTACTACTACTATCTCTACTTCGTATTATTATTTCTAGCAGCTGTCTGGTGTCCCCGCCACATCTGGTATATGTACTGGCTACCTTCCCTTCGTGCTTCTGACCACTGAAACGTCGTCATAACTTTCCGTTTCCTATTTCAGGTCTATTTGTGTATTGTTTCATTCTTGGTATTGTGTCATTTTATTCTTTTTACTTTTGTATTTGTCTTCATTCATTCGATTTCTTCTCTACCCAAATCGTCTTCGTCGGTATTTTTGTCTGTGAGAATCTTTAAAGATGTGATCACATACCTTCTGGTTTTCTAAGGGATGTACTGTAAGATCTAACTTTCTTTGCCATTTGTCGTGTCTCAATCCTTCGTAGCTCTGGAAGAAATGTAACAAACCTTGAACTTTTCCAAAACTTTTATTCTACCTCTTTTGTGACAAGGGTTCTATACAAGCGCTGTGTCATCTAGTATCAGTCTTATTTATGGCACGTGCATTTATCAGACGGATATACCAATGTTTACCAGCTGTGCATATGTCACCGGCACTGATATTGCTTTTATATCGGATCATCAGCAGCTTAACTAATCAGAGAATGAGCCTCGATGGGCTACGTACTCCTCAAGCGAAATATTTGGTGTGATGCTCACAATTATATCAGCTACATCAGCCTGGGGAAAACGATGGCAGGTAACATTTGCTGCTGAGAAAGCACAAAGGGTGATGGCCTCTCTTGCACTAAGGAATATCTATCTTTCTGCTTCTTATCTCATCCGCTAAATCTGCATTTGTTGAGATGGTATTATAATACACACTTCTGGGTCAGTCACTTAGGATGTACGTATCTTCCTGTGCATTGTTGCTGTCTACTTCTGTCCTTTTCCCATTCCCTTATTTAGGATCCTGTTTAGATAAAGACATGACAAAGAATATAATATTGCATCTCATGAAAAACTAAAATAAGAGAAGGAAAGGGTCACTGCACAATTTTAAAATACAAAAAAGAAAAGGTAAGGAGGAAGACAGAGTACTCAGAGAAGAAACTAAGAAACTGAACCACTACTCACCTTTCCTTCCACATTCCTATTCTCAGTCAATCAATAGCTCTATCATCCACAATATTATCGGGAAAAAATTTAGTCTGATTAAAATGTTTAAGTTTTTTTTGGTTCTTTTGGAAAGTTAACCAAAAAGATGGGGCGGCTACAAGTAGGGGTTTTTTAAGAATGAAAAAAAAAATAACTTTGGTTGATTGTTTGACCAAACAAACTTTTCGTGGCAGGATTCTACATCTTGCAAAAAAAAATTTTAAAAACAAAGGAAAAAAAAATTTAAAAAGAAAAATTACGTGGTAAAAAAGAAAACGACAAAAGGGTTCGGGAAAGAAACAAATTCTCAACACTAATACCAAAAGATAAAGGAAAAAAATTTTAAAAATAAAATTACAAATAAAAAAAAAAATTAAATAATAATTTAAGGAAATTAAAATCGTAGAAAATGATTAAAATTGATTAAACGGTTTTTTATGATTTAACATGTTTTAATATTCCAGGAAATTTTTAAAAAATGAGGGTTTTGGAACAAATCGAGTTGGTGTTGTGATGATGGCTCCTGACACAGCTGGTGTTGTGATGATGGCTCCTGACACAGCTGGTGTTGTTCAAAATTATGGGCAGTGGGATCTGAGTCGAGCACAACGCTCAGCTCAATTTCACAAACACACAAAGTTTTGTTTACTTCTTGCATTTGGTAACACTGTCTTTTTACACCTAAATTCTAGGAGCTGCGACCTGGATCTTGAGACATCAGACCTGGGAATTAACACCTTGGATCTTGAACCTGTAGCCAAGAATATTTTAGTGCATTTTAAGTATGGGGAAAACCATTTCTTGAACAAGAAGGGGGAATTTGTTTTGCAGAATTGTGTTTTTCAAGGGAAATAAAAAAAATACTATGATGTTGTGGTAAACACTGCTACGTTAGAAAAATAAGGTCGACTTTGCATTTAAAGAAAGTTGAGAAAAACATTTTTTAAATATTTTCATAGGTTTTAAAAATGGGACCTTGTGTAAGGATTCATCAAGAACCAGTTGACCTGCAAGGTTTGTTTTTTATGTTCTTTTAAAACATTATTTAATTCATTCGTTGCCCCAAAGGGATACAAGAACCCCCGGTTGGGAAAAACTTGCCTTTATGTTTCTTGCTAGTTCAGTATATAAAATACACAAATATATGTCAACGTGTCGGTTCGATTTGGAGCATCAACAAGTAATACAGAGAAGCGAGGAGGAGAACACTTCCATAATATATGGTGGCGGAGGATGGTAGTGGTATAAAGGTATTGATACTGTAAAAGAACTCGTAATAGTACTGGTAGTGATAATATTACCTGTAATACTCTACTACTACTAGTAGTAGTAGTAGTAGTAGTAGTAATAGTAGAAATAGTAGCTGCATTAGTAGTAGTGGCAGATGTAGCAGTTGTAGCAGTGGTAGAATTATTGTAACAGAAAGGTGGTCATAAGAATAAAAGAGGCAGAGACTGGTCAGTGAGTTTAAGGTCACTAGGTCAGTGAGCTTAAGGTCACTAGGTCAGTGAGCTTATATAGGTATACTAAAGGGCCAGTGAGCTTAAGGTCACTAGGTCAGTGAGCTTAAGGTCACTAGGTCAGTGAGCTTAAGGTCACTAGGTCAGTGAGCTTAAGGTCACTAGGTCAGTGAGCTTAAGGTCACTAGGTCAGTGAGCTTAAGGTCACTAGGTCAGTGAACTTAAGGTCACTAGGTCAGTAAGCCTAAGGTCACTAGGTCAGTAAGCTTAAGGTCACTAGGTCAGTGAGCTTAAGGTCACTAGGTCAGTGAGCTTAAGGTCACTAGGTCAGTGAGCTTAAGGTCACTAGGTCAGTGAGCTTAAGGTCACTAGGTCAGTGAGCTTAAGGTCACTAGGTCAGTGAACTTAAGGTCATTAGGTCAGTAAGCTTAAGGTCACTAGGTCAGTAAGCTTAAGGTCACTAAGTCAGTGAGCTTAAGGTCACTAGGTCAGTGAGCTTAATGTCACTAGGTTAGTGAGCTTAAGGGGGGGGGAGGAACGTTCTGCGAGACCATCTCTGAAAAAAAATCGAAAATTTTTGAAAAAAAAAGTTTTTACAAAAAAAAAAAAAAAGAAAAAAAAAATGTACATAACTTGTTTCTAGCACATTTCTAAGTATCTTTCTTCGATTTTTTTTCTACTCAAGAAATTACGATTTTTATGATTGTTTCTGTCTAAATGTACTTCTTGGCATCTCCTGAGTCACTAGTGATCACTGCCACACCACCAGTACCTCAGTGACTTATGAGTCACTAGTGATCACTGCCACACCACCAGTACCTCAGTGACTTATGAGTCACTAGTGATCACTGCCACACCACCAGTACCTCAGTGACTTATGAGTCACTAGTGATCACTGCCACACCACCAGTACCTCAGTGACTTATGAGTCACTAGTGATCACTGCCACACCACCAGTACCTCAGTGACTTATGAGTCACTAGTGATCACTGCCACACCACCAGTACCTCAGTGACTTATGAGTCACTAGTGATCACTGCCACACCACCAGTACCTCACTGACTTATGAGTCACTAGTGATCACTGCCACACCACCAGTACCTCACTGACTTATGAGTCACTAGTGATCACTGCCACACCACCAGTACCTCACTGACTTATGAGTCACTAGTGATCACTGCCACACCACCAGTACCTCACTGACTTATGAGTCACTAGTGATCACTGACACACCACCAGTACCTCACTGACTTATGAGTCACTAGTGATCACTGCCACACCACCAGTACCTCACTGACTTATGAGTCACTAGTGATCACTGCCACACCACAGTACCTCACTGACTTATGAGTCACTAGTGATCACTGCCACACCACCAGTACCTCAGTGACTTATGAGTCACTAGTGATCACTGCCACACCACCAGTACCTCAGTGACTTATGAGTCACTAGTGATCACTGCCACACCACCAGTACCTCAGTGACTTATGAGTCACTAGCGATCACTGCCACACCACCAGTACCTCAGTGACTTATGAGTCACTAGTGATCACTGCCACACCACCAGTACCTCAGTGACTTATGAGTCACTAGTGATCACTGCCACACCACCAGTACCTCAGTGACTTATGAGTCACTAGTGATCACTGCCACACCACCAGTACCTCAGTGACTTATGAGTCACTAGTGATCACTGCCACACCACCAGTACCTCAGTGACTTATGAGTCACTAGTGATCACTGCCACACCACCAGTACCTCAGTGACTTATGAGTCACTAGTGATCACTGCCACACCACCAGTACCTCAGTGACTTATGAGTCACTAGTGATCACTGCCCCACCACCAGTACCTCACTGACTTATGAGTCATTAGTGATCTCTGTCACACCACCAGTACCTTAGTGACTTATGAGTCACTAGTGATCACTGCCACACCACCAGTACCTCAGTGACTTATGAGTCACTAGTGATCACTGCCACACCACCAGTACCTCAGTGACTTATGAGTCACTATATACATGTATGTGAATAACTCAGGAATAAGTTATTGCTTTTAATTTCCTCTTTTCGCGAAGAGTTTTTATAGCAGCGTCGTGATTTTTCACACGTTATTGAGGAGTGATTGTTCTATAATCCAGGGACGAGATTTGCGATATGTATTACCTTTTTTTATGGATTTTTTCCAAAAAACAAAAAAAAAAAAAATTGTATAATGCAATCTATTGACGTTTCGCTCATTTCCTTCTATCCAATGATTATCTCGCTCTTTATCTTTCGTCTGATGCCAACTAGAACATTGTACATTCTACCAAATTTGTTGAAAGCGGAATGTTGTAAGACCTATAGAGTATAACAATTTTATTTTTTCTATCTAACTGTAAGGAAAAAGTGAATAGAAACACACTAAGTTTCAAATGCTTCTTAATTCACAGGAATAAGTACATTAAAATTAGAAAAAAAAGGCAAAAACCATTCCATCCCCCCCCCCTTCAGAGCGCTAGAACTGTACTACCTACCTGCTGGACTCTAATCCGGCTAAGCAATTTCTCTGAATCTCCTCAAACTAGTTACTTTTCACAACTTTCACAATGGTTGTTTTGAAGATCCCGAAAACCAACATTCTCCATCAGAATATTGAAATATATAAAAAAGTTGGAAACATAAACACATATGCAGTTTAATGTGATCCTTTATTGACAACGTTTCGCCCACACAGTGGGCTTTTTCAAGTCACAAACAGATCTACCTGGGGTGGAAGGTACGGGAGTATTTATAGTCAGGTTCAGAATGTTGAGGTCAGGTGGACTTGAGGTCAGGTTTGTGGCTTGAAAAAGCCCACTGTGTGGGAGAAATGTTGTCAATAAAGGATCACATTAAACTGCATATGTGTTTATGTTTCCATAGTGTCGGTATTTTATACCATTTATTTTCATACAGAAAAGTTACTGAATTCGCTAATATTGTTCAAACTTGATTTTTTTGCCTCCAACTTTTCGATATTATGTTGAAAAGATAAACATAACTTTAAAAGCCATTAGGGAGAGTGTAAATATGAATGGGTATAAATTTGTGTGTGGAATAGGGGTCACATGTGTGTGCTTGTACTCACCTATTTGTACTCACCTATTTGTGGTTGCAGGGGTCGAGTCTTAGCTCCTGGCCCCGCCTCTTCACCGGTTGCTACTGGGCCCTCTCTCTCCCCGCTCCTTGAGCTTTATCAAACCTCGTCTTAAAACTGTGTATGGTTCCTGCCTTCACTACGTCATTTTCTAGGCTATTCCACTGCCTGACAACTCTATGACTGAAGAAATACTTCCTAATATCTCTCTGACTCATTTGTGTCTTCAACTTCCAATTGTGGCCTCTTGTTTCTGTGTCCCCTCCCTGGAACATCCTGTCTTTGTCCACCTTGTCTATTCCACGCAGTATTTTATATGTTGTTATCATGTCTTCCCTGACCCTCCTGTCCTCCAGTGTCGTCAGGCCGATTTCCCTTAATCTTTCTTCATAGGACATTCCCCTTAGCTCTGGAACTAACCTTGTCGCAAACCTTTGTACTTTCTTGTGTTTGTGTGTGTGTGTGTGTGTGTGTGTGTGTGTGTGTGTGTGTGTGTGTGTGTGTGTGTGTGTTTGTGATTACATTGATAGCGTAAGAGGCTATGAATTTGTTTTAAACATATGTGCTTGTGTATGTGGGCGCGTGTGTGTGCGCGTGTGTACGTTGTTGTGTGTGTGTGTGTGTGTGTGTGTGTATGAATGATTGTGAATCCGCTGCTGCGTTTGCGGAAATGCACAAATAAGTGTGAAAATGAGCGTATGTGTAAGTATATTTAGGTGCAGTTACATATAAATACACCAACATAAATTATCATACATAGTAACATATGTGTAAATTACCCAGAATGACACAAAAAAAGTCAAAGTGACTTATTTCCACTGTGCGTGGCGTTTGTAACTGCTGGTCTCGCAACCACCTAAGACAAATAACTAACTAAAACTAAATATTCAACACTAATTACAGTTCTGGTCTAGGTGGAGAGACAGATCAACACACGAACACTCATAAACACACTTAACTTGCTGATTATTACAAAAAATATTATATTTAATGTAGATGAACTGTATACCTTAAATAGAACTCCCAAATTTTCACTGAGTGGCCAGACCTTGGTGGTCGAACTGCACGGTAGCTTGGCTGCGTCTGGCTGACCTACGGTCTACACTGTCTTGGTGGGTGTAATTACAGGACTCAGTTATCTGTGTGTCCCCTCCTGTAATTCCACCCACCTGGACAGTCTCTACCGTAGACCAGCTAGACAAGACCTCGTTCTCATCTGGCTAGATCACGGAGGGTGGCTGAGCTGACTTCGGGATACATAACCTGGGGAAAGCTGAGGCTGAAAGATATTCTAAGGGAAGTGAGAAAGGGGAGACATCCGGGGGCCCACGGATGGAATCCTGGACATATGAACCTGGGAAAGGCAAGGTTACCTTGGGGAAGTGGGGAAGGGAGAATATCTGAAGGCGGACAGATGGACTCCTGGACACATGGACCTGGGAAAGACGAGGATACTGGTTGTTGTGGCAGATCTTGGGGAGGTGGGGAAGGGAGAATATCTGAGGGGACACAGATGGACTCCTGGACACATTGACCTGGGAAAGGCGAGGATACCTTGGGGAAGTGGGAAAGGGAGAATATCTGAGGGGACACAGATGGACTCCTGGACACATGGACCTGGGAAAGGCGAGATACCTTGGGGAAGTGGGAAAGGGAGAATATCTGAGGCGGACAGATGGACTCCTGGACACATGGACCTGGGAAAGACGAGGATACTGGTTGTTGAGGCAGACCTTGGGGAAGTGGGGAAGGGAGAATATCTGAGGGGACACAGATGGACTCCTAGACACATGGACCTGGGAAAGGCGAGGATACCTTGGGGAAGTGAGGAAGGGAGAATATCTGGAGACGAACAGATGGACTCCTGGACACATGGACCTGGAAAAGACGAGGATACTGGTTGTTGAGGCAAAACTTGGGGAAGTGGATAAGGGAGAATATCTGAGGGGACACAGATGGACTCCTGGACACATGGACCTGGGAAAGGCGAGGGTACCTTGGGGAAGTGGGAAAGGGAGAATATCTGAAGGCGGACAGATGGACTCCTGGACACATGGACCTTGGAAAGACGAGGATACTGCTGTCTGAGGCAGACCTTGGGGAAGTGGGGAAGGGAGAATATCTGAGGGGACAAAGATGGACTCCTGGACACGTGGACCTGGGAAAGGCGAGGATACCTTGGGGAAGTGGGGAAGGGAGAATATCTGAGGCGGACAGATGGACTCCTGGACACATGGACCTGGAAAAGACGAGGATACTGGTTGTTGAGGCAGACCTTGGGGAAGTGGGGAAGGGAAAATATCTGAGGGGACACAGATGAACTCCTGGACACATGGACCTGGGGAAAACCTCAAAAACACAGTAAGTGGATGGGTGGACCTTAAAGACGAACCACTGGCCTCCACGTGTCAAGATCTGGTAACTCAGCGATAACTCTGAGACTGACAGTGGTCGCAAATAATGATAATGAAAATTTCGATTTCTTATAAACTGATATGTGTTTATTTTACATTTTGGGTGGCCTTAAATTTACGTAAGTCAAGGAAAAATTAAAAAATTTTGATAACAGATGACGTGTTGGATATTCTCTCACACGAAACTCCGTAAGTTATGCAACATTGGTTTACATTAAAAACAGTAAAAAGGAAAAGTGCTTTCTGGCCGAAATTATATTACTTATAACTTATACTTATACTTATCATTTAAAGGAATCAGTATCAGATCAGAAGGAAAGTGTTCATATTTCTGTGCTTTCTTCTGTGTTTCTAATTATTGTTAATTTTTCTAATGTTTCCTTTCCACTTGTCAACAACTACAAGGAGACTAATGAGTAGCCATGTAGAAAAAATATGAAGGACCCTTGAGTAAAAATGTAGCAAGTTTGTGTTAACCCATCAATTACTTGATCTATGGCAACTAATTTAAGACAGGAATGGGTATAAATTTGTGTGTGGCACAGGGGTCACATGTGTGTGTATGTGTGTGTGTGTGTAGGTGTGTGTGTGTGTGTGTGTAGGTGTGTGTGTGTGTGTACTCACCTAATTGTACTCACCTAATTGTGGTTGCAGGGGTCGAGACTCAGCTCCTGGCCCCGCCTCTTCACTGATCGCTACTGGGTCCTCTCTCTCTCTCTGCTTCCTGAGCTTTGTCATACCTCTTCTTAAAACTATGTATGGTTCCTGCCTCCACTACTTCACTTGCTAGGCTATTCCACTTGCTGATAACTCTGTGACTGAAGAAATACTTCCTAACGTCCCTGTGACTCGTCTGAGTCTTCAGCTTCCAGTTGTGACCCCTTGTCCCTGTGTCCCCTCTCTGGAACATCCTATCTCTGTCCACCTTGTCTATTCCCCGCAGTATTTTATATGTCGTTATCATGTCTCCCCTGACCCTTCTGTCCTCCAGTGTCGTCAGTCCGATTTCCCTTAACCTTTCCTCGTACGACATTCCCTTGAGCTCTGGGACTAGCCTTGTTGCGAACCTTTGTACTTTCTCTAACTTCTTGACGTGCTTGACCAGGTGTGGGTTCCAGACTGGTGCTGCATACTCCAGTATGGGCCTAACATACACAGTGAACAGTGTCTTGAACGATTCCTTATTAAGGTATCGGAACGCTATTCTCAGGTTTGCCAGGCGCCCGTATGCTGCAGCAGTTATTTGGTTGATGTGTGCCTCCGGTGACGTGCTCGGTGTTATGGTCACCCCAAGGTCTTTCTCCCTGAGTGAGGTCTGTAGTCTTTGTCCACCTAGCCTATACTGTGTGTGTGTGTGTGTGTGTGTGTGTGTGTGTGTGTTGTGTGTGTGTGTGTGTGTGTGTGTGTGTGTGATTACACTGAGAGTGTAAGAGACAATGAATTTGTTTTGAACATATGGATGGAATCCTGGACACATTGACCTGGGAAAGGCGAGGATACCTTGGGGAAGTGGGAAAGGGAGAATATCTGAAGGCGGACAGATGGACTCCTGGTCACATGAACCTGGGAAAGGTAAGGATACCTTGGGGAAGTGGGAAAGGGAGAATATCTGAAGGCGGACAGATGGACTCCTGGTCACATGAACCTGGGAAAGGTAAGGATACCTTGGGGAAGTGGGAAAGGGAGAATATCTGAAGGCGGACAGATGGACTCCTGGTCACATGAACCTGGGTAAGGTAAGGATACCTTGGGAAGTGGGAAAGGGAGAATATTGAAGGCGGACAGATGGACTCCTGGTCACATGAACCTGGGAAAGGTAAGGATACCTTGGGGAAGTGGGAAAGGGAGAATATCTGAAGGCGGACAGATGGACTACTGGACACATGGACATGGGAAAGGCGAATATACCTTGGGGAAGGGGGGAATATCTGAGGCGGACAGATAGATTCCTGGACACATGAACCTGGGGAAGGTAAGGATACCTTTGGGAAGTGGGAAAGGGAGAATATCTGAAGGTGGACAGATGGACTCCTGGGCACATGGACCTGGGAAAGGAGGGGATACTGGTTGTTGATGCTGAACTTGGGGAAGTGGAGACGGGAGAATATCTGAGGGGACACAGATGGATTCCTGGATACATAAACATGGGGAAGGCGAGGGGGGAGGACCTTGAAGACGAACCACTGGCCTCCACGTGGCAAGGTCTGGTAACACTGGCCTCCACGTGGCAAGGTCTGGTAACACTGGCCTCCACTTGGCAAGGTCTGGTAACTCAGAGATAACTCTGAGGCTGACAGTGGTCGCAAACGGTTAAATAATAATAATGACAATTTCACTTTCATTTTTTGTATGCCATTATCATATCCCCCTTATCTCTCCTTACCTCCATTACTCCAGTGTCGTCAGGTTGATTTCCCTTATCCTCTCCGGGACCAGTCTTTCTGTGTGTGTGTGTGTGTGTGTGTGTGTGTGTGTGTGTGTGTGTGTGTGTGTGTGTGTGTGTGTGTGTGTGTTTACTCACGTAGTTCTCATCTAGTTGTGGTTGCAGGGGTCTAGTCACAGCTCCTGGCACCGCCTCTTCACTGGTCGCTACTGGGTCACTCTTCCTGCTCCATGAGCTTATAGCTTGCCTCCACTTCCTGACAACTCTGAGTCTTCAACTTCCAACTGTGACCCCTTGTTGCTGTGACCCATCTCTAATTTTTTTTTATCCCATAACGTTATCATCCTATGTCGTTATCATATCCCCCCCCCTACCTTTGTCCTCCAGTGAGGTCAGGTCGATTTCCCTTAACTTCTCCTCGTAGGACATGCCCCTTTGCTCCGGGACTAGTCTTATTGCAAACCTTTGCACGTTCTCTAGTTTCCTTACGTACTTAGCTAACGTACACGGTGTACAGAGTCCTGAACGATTCCTTATTGAAATGTCGGAATGCTGTTTGCTAGGCGTCCATATGCTGCAGCAGTTATTTGGTTGATGTGCACCTCTGGAGATGTGCCTGGTGTTATGCTCACCCCAAGATCCTTTTCCTTGAGTGAGGTTTGTAGTCTTCTTTACCCTTCCCCAATCTTCATAACTTTGTACTCGGTGGGGCTGAACTCCAGGAGCCAGTTGCTGGACCAGGCCTGCAGCCTGTTAAGATCCCTTTGTAGTTCTACCTGGCTCTCGTCCAATTGAATTCTTCTCGTCAACTTCACCTTATCTGCAAACAGGGACACTTATGAGTCTATTCCTTCCGTCATGTCGTTCACAAATACCGGAAACAGCACCAGTCCTAGGACTGACCCCTGGGGAACGCCGCTCGTCACAGGCGCCCACTCTGACACCTCGCCACGTACCATGACTTGCTGTTGTCTTCCTGACAGGTATTCCCTGATCAATGCATTGCAGTGCCTTTCTTGTTATCCCTGCCTGGTCCTCCAGCTTCTACATTAATCTCCTGGGTGGAACTGTGTCAAACGCCTTCTTACAGTGTGTGTGTGTGTGTGTACTCACCTAGTTGTACTCACCTAGTTGAGGTTGCAGGGGTCGAGTCCGAGCTCCTGGCCCCGCCTCTTCACTGGTCGCTACTAGGTCACTCTCTCTGAACCGTGAGCTTTATCATACCTCTGCTTAAAGTTATGTATGGATCCTGCCTCCACTACATCGCTTCCCAAACTATTCCACTTACTGCCAACTCTGTGGCTGAAGAAATACTTCCTAACATCCCTGTGATTCATCTGTATCTTCAACTTCCAACTGTGTCCCCTTGTTACTGTGTCTAATCTCTGGAACATCGTGTCTTTGTCCACCTTGTCAATTCCTCTCAGTATTTTGTATGTCGTTATCATGGTGTGTGTGTGTGTGTGTGTGTGTGTGTGTGTACTCACCTAATTGTACTCACCTGATTGTGGTTGCAGGGGTCGAGACTCAGCTCCTGGCCCCGCCTCTTCACTGATCGCTGCTAGGTCCTCTCCCTCTCTGCTCCCTGAGCTTTGTCATACATCTTCTTAAAACTATGTATGGTTCCTGCCTCCACTACTTCACTTGCTAGGCTATTCCACTTCCTGACGACTCTATGACTAAAGAAATACTTCCTGACGTCCCTGTGACTCGTCTGAGTCTTCAGCTTCCAATTGTGACCCCTTGTTTCTGTGTCTCCTCTCTGGAACATCCTGTCTCTGTCCTTCTCTATTGCCTTATGAATTTCGTCCCATAACAGCTTACTGCACTCCCTATCAAGGTTTGGCGGCTTATAAATCGGACCCAAAATTAATTTATCACGACCCTCGAGATTCTGTGTCCGATGTTTTTAATCTTATATCGTGTCTAAATCAACAATTTAAATTATATCTGACTTTATCGCTACTTCACCTCCCTTCTTGTTGACCCTATCAGTGTGGAATAGTTTATAACCCTGTATGTTGCATTCAGAAGGCATTACTCTATTTTTCAGATTGAACCAAGTGAACACATACATGTGTATGTGTGTTCGTAGCATAGTATTAGAGATGTGTGTTCACTCATTTGTACTCACCTATTTGTGGTTGCAGGGGTCAACTCCCTTAAGACTATACTCTGAGTCCGGTCTTCTTCCCTCTTTCTAAATATTCATAACTTTAAGTTTTAAGGGAAACCCAAAAGAAAAAAAGGAAACCCCCAAAGGGGAGCAATGGACAGGGAAATCCCTAAGGGCGAGGAAAATGACAGGGAAACCAGTTCAGGCGAGGGAAAAATGACAAGAAACCTCATCTGGCGATTCAATGGGAAACGAAGGGAAACCATGATCAGATTAGCTGATAATGACAGGGAAACCCGTCAGTGAATCATAAATGACAGAAAAAACCTCATAGATGAATATGACAGAAACCCTCCAGGGCGATGAATAGACAGGATAATATCCATGGGCAGGAAAAATGACAGGAACCAGTCCAGAGGATGAGAAATGACAAGGAAACCCGTCCATGCGAATGGAATACTGACTAGGGAAACCCATCAGGGTGATGAAATAATGACAGGGAAACCCGTCTGGGTAATAGAATTCGAAGAAAACCATCCTCGCGTGGAAATGACAGGCAAACCCTATACCAGGGATAGAAAAATGACAGTGGAAAAATTAGTCCATGGGCGATGAAAATGACAGAGAAACTCGCCCAGACAGATGGAAATGAAGCGAATCCGTCCAGTGCGATGGTATATGACAGAAAACCCATCCAGGGGACTGAATATGACAGGAACCCGCTCCGATAATAACGAAAGGAAAACCCGCGACGATGGGAATTTCCAGCATCCAGGGTGATGAAAATGACATGGAAATCCCGTCCATTGATAACAAGTAAACTCGCCAGGAAATGACAGCGAGTCCGTCCAAGGCGATGGAAAATGACAGAAACCCGTCAGGGAACAGAATATGACAGGAAACCCTCCAATGTAGGGAAAATTGACAGGAAACCAGTCAAGGCGATTGAAAATTACAGGGAAAACCCGTCCTAGGTAGAAGTAAAGGTCAGGAAAACAGTCACTTGCGTCCATAGCGAAAACGAAGGAAACCCTTACTGCAAAGGGAAACATTTCATGAAAAAATGTACATGAATTACGAGCGCCATCAAGGTCGATAAAATATTGACAGAAAACACCGTCTAGGGAAGAAATATGACGTGAATTCTCGTCCAGAGCGATAAAATGACAGGAAACACGTCTCAAGGATTATGAAAATGACAGGTAAACCCGCTACGAAATAAAAATGACAGAAAAAGGCCGTCCGAAGAAAATAACATGCAATATCCGTCAGGGTATGAATATGACAAGGTAAACCCTCCAATGATGAGAAATATGACAGGAAACCCAGTCTAAGACGATGAAAATGACAGGAAACTCCGTCCAGGGTGAGGAATAGTAATCAATGGGAAACCTTACAGGGGATTTAAGAATGAAGGTAACCCGTCCAGGAGCGGAAACATGAAAGGAAACCCTGTTAAGGACGATGGAAAATGACAGGGAAACTACGTTCAGGTGATTGAATGTACAGGGAAACCATCTCAGGGTTTTAAATATGCATGGTAACCGTCCAGGTAATGGAGAATGTCGAAGTAAACTCGTAAGGACGATTAAATAGCAGGGAAACCGTTTAAGTGTGACTGAATAATAATGGAAAATCCAGGTTGAAATCGCAGAGAAGAGTAATAGGTGAAAACTCGTCCAGAACGATTAAATATAGACAGGGAAACCCGTTAAGTGGAAGTGGAATATGAGCAGGGATAATCCAGGTTTCAGCGACTGGGAATATAACAGGGAAACCTTCCATGAGGTGATGAACAGGAAGACAAGGATTAGGTAATAATGGCAGGGATATCATTCAGGGCGAGAATGACAGAGAAACCATTTTCAGGTGAAGAAAATGAGTGTTGGAGTATTCAGGTAATAATAGAATGGGTGTTGAGGTTGAAGTACATCAAGATGGTGTTGGAGTGATTCAGGTAGATTATAGGATGGGTGTTGGAGTGTTGAAGTACATTATAGGATGGGTGTTGGAGTGATCTAGTAGATTATAGAATGGGTTGGAGTGTTAGGAGATTAGGTTTGAATCAGGATAGTAGAAGATGGATGTTGAGTGCCTAGAAGTTATAGAATGGTGTTGGAGTGTTTGAGAGAAAGGGTTTAGATGTCAGGAGAGAAGATGGATGTTGAGTGCTAGAAGATATATAGATGGTGTTGGAGTGCTAGTTGGAGGTGTTAGGATGTTAAGGTTGTAAAGATGGGGGTGTATAAGGATAGGTGTGTGGGAGTGATCTAGGAGTGTATAGGATGGGTGTTGGAGTGATCTAGGTGAGTATAGGATGGGTGTTGGAGTGATCTAGGTTAGGGTATGGGTTAGTAATTAGAAAGGATGTTGGAGTGATCTAGGAGAGTATAGGATGGGTGTTGGAGTGATCTAGGAGAGTATAGGATGAGTGTTGGAGTGCTATAGGAAAGTATAGGATGGGTGCTGGACTGCTATCTGAGAGTATAATAAGGGTGTTAAAGTGCACTGGGAGAATATAGGATGGGTGTTGGATAGCTCTATCCTGTCCCCGTCCACTTAAGGAAAACATTTGATAACGAAGTTGACAAACTCCTAAAGTTAAATATCACTGAACCTTCTAAATCAATTTTCTGTTTACTAGTTGTCATGGTTAAGAAATCACACAATTCTTACTGACTGGCACAAGATTTTCGTTATTTAATAAACACTATCACAATATGGGATGGAGATCACATGCCAGTAATCGATCATGACTTGTATAAATTTCATGACTGTAAATTCTTCTCTGAATTAGACATCTCACAAACGTACCAACAAGTGTCATTACACCCAGACTCTAAACCATACACAGCTTTCTCTACTCATAAAGGACTAATGCAATATCGCACAGTGTCTTACGGCTTGGTCACCGCGTGTGCCACGTATATCCGGCTTATGAGAATAATCCTTTTTGACCTCAAGAATTTTACGGTGTATTTCGATAAAATTTACATCATGATTCATGTCTGGAAGGATCATCTTGCTACACTGTCGCTGGTTTTAAAAAAAACTAATAGCTAATTGCCTTATAATCAAAGCACAGAAGTGTTTTCTTTGCTATTTCAAGGTACAATACCTCGGGTGTTTATTATTTCTGACAGTAATTCATCACTTCTTCCTAACAAGACGCAAGCAGTTCTAGAAAGCTTCTTCCCAACTACAAAAACATGCTAAGAAGTTTCCTTGGGTCCGTATATTTCTATAGAATTTTTGTACCTATTTTAAGAGGTCTGACTTCCATTCTCACAGACTATTTAAAAAAGAATATAAAGGAACCTCTTTTTGTTCTGAAGAGGTTGTAGAAAGTTCGAATAAATTAAAAGAATATTTTCTAACCCCCGTGTTCTAAAATTACAAGATATTAATAAAGTCTTTTGTCTCGGAACAGATGCCTCCCATTCAGGACTCGGGGCTGTTCTACTGCAGTATTATGATGAGATTCACTTCCCTTTATCTTCCACCAGTAAGAAGCTTCTGCAGAGGGAGGAAAGATACTCCATTGTGGAGAAGGAATGTTATGAAGTGGTATGGGGTATATGTAGATTCAAATACTACTTATACGGAAAACCCTTTGTGCTTGAAACAGATCCCAAGCCACTGATGTATCAGGAAAACTTCAAAGGTTCAAATAGCCGACTCTTAAGATGGGCTTTGGCTATTCAGTGCTATAAGCTTAAAGTTGTATATATCTGGCTCGGAAAACCACTTCTCATATAGGCTGAGTCGAGGTTGTACATAGTACTTTTCCTTCTGTAAATTAACTTATTGCCTCCGACCATAAGTTCTGGGAAGGGGATACGGTGAAGGAAAACCCTTAAAAAGTGGGGCTACGGTTGTTCAGTCACCCAGGAACCATTAGCGTGTTACCGTCCGCACTACCATCTAGCGGGCTGAGGCTAAACTTCAGTTCCTCGGGTCTGATTTGCTTTAATTTCTACTCCTGGTATTATTAACCTTACCTGGTGTGGGTTGAAGCTTGGAGAATCACTTCACCCTGACTCTTCTCCTGATCAGGTAAGGTGAACTATCAGGAGTATTTCTGTTCATTGTTTCTGATTTACCTGGTTACCAGTACTGACATTGAAGTGGAATACCACACTTTGTCTTTCTTCAATGCTATACTTATTTAACACTTACATAACCAGTGTTATTTTCTTTATTATCAGCTCTGCTCCTGGCCTGGTCAACCAGGGTAGACGCTAGTTAATAGCAGCCAGATCTCTGTCTACAGGACGTAGTGGAACATTACGACTTCTCACTTCTGATATCTGAATTATGGTGCTACAACCAAGTAGTGACAGGATTTTCAGAACATGGGACGAACACCGCCACCCAGGATAACCAACACCATTTCTTCTAAAACATCATCAGAAGATCATCCTGGACATAAGATACTCCTGTCTCAACATCCTACTGGAACCACAGCGGCTAATTTTTATTTTATTTATTTTTAATTAAAATCCTTAGAAAATTATCATTATTATCCATCAAGGTATTCATTAGTTATTTTTCCATTCTCTTGTTCAGGAGAAAGGCGTTTCCCTGACAATGGTAACACACAAGACCAGTACAACGACACAGAAGAACGAGTACAGTACAGCAACATAGTACAGTAACAGAGAAGACTAGTACAGTAACGCAGAAGATCAGTAAATTAAGACAGAACAGTAGAGTACAGTACAGTAATACAGAAGAACAGTGCAGTACAGTATCACAGAAGATCAGTACAGTAACAAAGAAGCAGAGTACAGTAACATTCACTGCTTCTGCTGCTGCCTCTGTATTAGACTAAAGAAACCTACTGTGTAGGTGAAACGTTTTGGACTGAAGACACCTAACTGTTGGGTTCCCCTCCAGCTACACCCACATGCTTACATAAACACTATGTTAATGTAGTAGGTTCACCAGTATTGTCCCGGCCCGATGTCTTTTCCTGCGTTATGTTAGAGTACCAGACGTGTCTACCCAGGAGACCTGCCATTTTCACCTCGTTCTACGACTCTCCAACATATATTATTGCCAATTCTAGTTGTTTCAATGTTACTTCTGTTGAGTTGACTCCGGTGAATGAACACAAATAAGAGTGGCTGGTGTGGGAATAACATTACCGTGGGTACTGTCAGGGAGGCTAGAGTGGGAATAACACCACCATGGTTGACGCTTTAGAATTCAAATTACCATATCATAAATTGTAAGTAGTAGCAGTAATAATAATAATAAAATTATTACTTGCGACCACTGTCAGCCTCAGAGTTATCTCTGAGTTACCAGACCTTGCCACGTGGAGGCCAGTGGTTCGTCTTTAAGGTCCGCCCCCCCCCTCGCCTTCCCCAGGTTCATGTGTCCAGGTTTTCATCCGTGGGCCCCCGGATGTCTCCCCTTCCACACTTCCCTAAGGTCAGCCTCGCCTCTCTGCCTCTCTGCCTTCCAGCCTCAGCCTTCCCTAGGGTTATGTATCCAGGAATTCATCCGTATGCCTCCGTCCGCCTCCGGATATTTCCCCTTCCTCACTTCCCCAAGGTCAGCCTCACCAACCTGTATTCTTGCCGTCCCCAGGTTCGTGTATCCAGGAATCCATCCGTTCGCTCCCGGATGTCTCCCTTTCCTCACGTCCCCAAGGTCAGCCTCAACAACAACCTTCCCCAAGTTCATGTATACAGGAATCCATCCGTTCGCTCCCGGATGTCTTCCCTTCCCCACTTACCTAAGGTCAGCGAGTTAGGTCAGTGCCTTCCCCGGATCAGTGTCTCCAGGAGTCCACGTGGTGTCACCTCAGGTGGACTCCCTTCCCCACTTCCCCAAAGTCAGCGGCATTCATGCTTTCCCCAGGTTCATGTATCCAGGAATCCATCCGCTCGCTCCGGATGTCTCCCCTTCCCCACATACCCAAGGTCAGCCTCAACAACAACCTTCCCCAAGTTCATGTATCCAGGAATCCATCCGCTCGCTCCGGATGTCTCCCCTTCCCCACTTACCTAAGGTCGGCGGTGCTTTTCCCAGATCAGTGTCTCCAGGAGTCCACTTGTGTCACCTGAGTGGACTCCCTTCCCCACTTCTCCAAAGTCAGCGGTATTCTTGCCTTCCCCAGGTTCATGTATCCAGGAATCCGTCCGTCTACCGCCGGATGTCTTCCTTTCCTCATTTACCCAAGGTCAGCCTCAACTGCATGTATTCATGCTTTCCCCAGGTTCATGTATCCAGGAATCCATCCGCTCGCTCCGGATGTCTCCCCTTCCCCACTTACCCAAGGTCAGCCTCAACAACAACCTTCCCCAAGTTCATGTATCCAGGAATCCATCCGCTCGCTCCCGGATGTCTCCCCTTCCCCACTTACCTAAGGTCGGCGGTGCTTTCCCCAGATCAGTGTCTCTAGGATCCACTTGTGTCACCTCAGTGGACTCCCTTCCCCACTTCCCCAGAGTCAGCGGTGCCTTCCCCGGATCAGTGTCTCGAGAAGTCCACTTGTGTCACCTGAGTGGACTCCCTTCCCCACTTCCCCAGAGTCAGCGGTGCCTTCCCCGGATCAGTGTCTCGAGAAGTCCACTTGTGTCACCTGAGTGGACTCCCTTCCCCACTTCCCCAGAGTCAGCGGTTGCCATCCCCAGTGACTTTGCTGGGTGGCAGCTTGGTCTCGTCTAGCTGGTGTACGGTAGTGGCTGTCTTGGTGGGTGGAATTACTGGAGGGAACACACAGAAAACTGCGTCCAGTAATTACACCCACCAAGGCAGCCGCGACCGTACACCAGCTAGACGCCACCAAGCTGCTACATAGCTCGGCCACCTCGGAGAGGCTAATTAATTAAAATTTGGAATTCCTTTTATGTTACACTATGAATTTATACTGAGTACAAGTTTTTTGTTTACTTATTTAGCAGTTTGAAAGTATTTGTGAACGACATTCCTTGTGAAACATTTAGATGTATAAAGATAGACATTTTTAAGACAGTAGTGGAGGACTGTCATGTGGAACATATTATGTATGAATGAATGTAATGCTTACGTGTTAGTGTATATGGGTGTCATATGTAAGTGTTCTTGTTTGTTGATGAATGTCATGTGTACTTGTAATTATGAATAAATGAGTATCAAATGCGAATCTCTAAATCTCCTCCATAAAAACTGTAAGAAATTAATAATAATCTCTGTTTCTGGTGTTTCGTAAATGAATTTGAAGGTCGGATATTTATATGCATGAAGCAAGTTTATTCTTTTCTCTGAGGATGAAGGTCCCCAGGACAGTTCCAGAGGTAGTACCTCCTATATATATATATATATATATATATATATATAATATATATATATAAATATATATATATATATATATATATATATATATATATATACTATCTGTGTGTGTGTATGTGTGTTTACATAGTTTAAAAATAGTATGTTAATAAAGCTGTCTTTACAGTGACACCTGGACCTGGTCTACATGATGGCTTACTTTGTATATATTGTCTTTTGACCAAAGTACTACAGTGACATCACACGTCTTTAAGACCACAGGTGACATCACGCAACACTAAGACCAAGTTTTATAGTAAATCTTTACCGACTTTCTTGCATATTATAACATAATTCAACACTATAGCTACCAAAACATTTACTAACATTAATTACATTTATAACTCTACTAACATCTCTCTTATAACTTTCCCAAAACTATAAATGCACCCAACTGCGGCTTTCCTTTATGTTTCTGAATTGACACTCTTCTTTTTTATCCATATTTTGTCTTTACTTTAATTTCAGAACAAATGGTAATTCTGGAACAACTTTTACCTGGTCTGGTCATTAGTCTTATTCCATTATAATTATTACATTCTTTAAAAATTTTTACCCTTTTCTGAACAAAATCATTAACTATTCCAGGACTTTATTACAACTGCCTCACAAACTTCAATCTTAATACATTCTTATTTTCCCAGTTTTAATCTTCTTATTGCCTCATTTCTTTCATACTGACTAACTCTGTTGACAGCAGAGTTAGTTAAGCTGACAGCAGAGTCAACAAGGTGCAGCTGAGTTAGGGATGGCAGAGATTTCAGCCAGGCTGGCATGCAGAGTCCAGCCAGGATGACAGCCATAGTTAGGCTGACAGCTGAGTCAGGCTGACAGCAGTCAGCCAGGATGACGGGCGAGTAAGGCTGACAGCAGAGTCAGCCAGGCTGACAGCAGAGTCAGCCAGGCTGACAGCAGTTAGCCATGATGATGGGCGAGTAAACCCCCTAGACAGCAGAGTCTTTTTTTTTTTAAGCAGGACTGACAGCTGTACCAGGAAACTTGTCTTTTCATTATTGTGAAATTATTATGTAGTTATTATAAGTTTTTCTTTGATGTTTACTTTTTCACTTTCATCTACACATATACAACACTACAAACACACATATATAACATGCATGTGTACACATACACTTCACTACAACACACCTACCTACGAACACACATATATACGCATACATGTGTAGACACATACGTAACATTGACACATACTATAAACACACCATTACGAACACACACAACACACAACACACACCACAACACAACACCCCCCACCCCATAACACACACACACACACACGCACATATTTATATTGTTATATATATATATTTGTATATATATATATATTATATATATATATATATATATATATATAATATATATTGTGTGTGTCCGTGTGATGTGTGTACACATACACTATCACTACAAACACACATAAATACATGTGTTACATTTACATAAGTATATCTGCCCACTCTCAACACATTGTTTAAATTAATAAATATATTTTAAATAGTGTAAGAAAATTGAAAGAAAATTATTGATCATATAATTTAAATTTTCTTAAGAAAATGTGTAATAAGGCGTTACAATATTTTGATGAATATTTTGGAAAAAGATGTAAATATGTGAAGAAGTGACTGACATGAGAGACTGTTTTAACGACAAAGAAACATTCTTAGAATAATCATCTTAATAAATATTTAGTTTAATTCAGAATAACTAATTAATAGAATTCTCTGTCAGGTTTCACATATAACTTTCTCACTCTTCATAGACAGATCCCCCCCCAAAAAACTTTCAGTGGAGAAAATTGAAAACTGTCAACTTGAATGATTCGATCTCTTGATAATCGAAATGTTGGTGGTGGCTGCCACAACCTGGCCAGTACGACTGTGTGTTAATGTCTCCCATACTGTTGTTATGTACTGTGATGTATCAATGTTAACATATATTGCACACTGAATGTTGTGGTGCACTATGTTGCAGAGATATATAGCACAAAGTCAGTAAGTAATGAAAAAGACACAATTGTAGAAAGGAACTATTGAATGAAGAAGTTTGTCACACAGGTGAAAGTTCCTCTCTTACTCTGATACACCAGAATTAATAACACTATGTAACCTGTCTGGTAAATTGAGACAAAAGCAGTACAGTGACACATAAATAAGTAGAATAATACATAAGACAGTATACTGGTAAATAAAATAGCATAATGGCACATAAAACAACTTAATAACAAATAAATACAACATATTTACCTACAAAAATTATATGAGAGGGAAACCAGTCCAAAACGATGGAATGTGACAGGGAAAACCATCCAGAACGATGGAATATAGAAAGAAACCTGACATAACGAAGGAATGTGACAGGGGAAACCTCACCAGAACGATGGAATATGAGAGGGAAGACCTTCAGGGTAATGGAAAATGACAGAACAGAAAAAAACATGTCCAGGGTGATTGAAAATGTCGAAGAACATGTCCAGGAAAAAACAGTTTAGAGCGACAGAACATTTCAAGACAATGGAAATAACTGGGAAAACAGTCCTTTGAGAAGGAACATGAGCTGCAAACAGTTCAGGGCTGTAAATGACAGAGAAACCAATCAGATCAAGAAATAACAGGGAGAAAACCAATCACATCGAAGGAATATGAAACGAAATCCCCTGAAGAACGAAATTGAAAAATGACAAGAAAAAAACCCCCCCCACCCTCCCAGGGCGATAGAAAATGCAAGGGAAAAAACCGTCCATGTCGATGAAAAATGAGAGAAAAAAAACTTCTGGCGATGGAAGATGATATGACCAAAGGTCCATTGCGAAGGAAAAAATGACAATGAAAAAAAAATCAGGGTGATGTGATTGATGCATAAATAAACAGACAGAAACCAGACCAGACGTTCGAAAAATTCATGGGTAACATAATTAGAAACGATAGGAAAATTTAAGAGGAAACCGTCCACGTCGATGAAAATGATAGGGAAAACAGTACAGGGACGATGAAAAATGACAGGAAAACAGTACATGGCGATGGAAATGACAAGGGAAAACCCCCCTCAAGAACGATGGAAATCGACAGAAAGAAATCTAGGGAGATGAAATGACATGAAACGGTCAAAGGGAGATGGAAATACGACAGAGAAACCGGTGCTGTGCGATGGAGAATAACGTGAAAACCAGTGCAGGGCTATGTATAAAACATCAGGGAAAAACCCGTCCAGGGCAATGGAAATTGACAGTGAAACCCGTCCAGAGCGATGGAAAAAAAGACAGGGTATACACGTTAATTATGCTATATAAAAGGGAAACTCGTCAGGGGATATGGAATATGACAAGGCAACCCATCAGAATGCCATTTGAAAATAAAAGGAAACCTGAAGATTCTATGGTGAAAAGAAAGAAAACCCGTCAATTGACATGGAATATAACAGGGAAAAAACCTCCTGGCCGACAATAATGACACTTAAAACGATCCAAGGTGATACAAAAATGACAAAAATAACGCATATAACGATGGAAAAATGACAGAAAAATTATGTCCAGGGCGATTGCGAAAAGGACTAGAGAGAACCGGCCAGAGACCGATTGAAATGGAGAGGGAAAAACAGTTCAGGGCCTTGGAAAAGAAAAATGAAAAACCATCCATGTGCGTCCGAATATGAGCAGAGTGAAACACTACAAGATCAATGGAACATGAGAGAGAAACCCGTCTCAAGAACGACTGAAAACATTGATGAATTATGAATGAGGGAAATCTGTCCAGAGGTACGAAAAACACAGAATAAAACTGTACCTGGTAGAGAAATATGACACAAAACCCATCCAGACGGATGGATTTGAGAGACTGACACGTATTGGTCGATGGAATATGACATAAAAACCCGTCCAGAACAATAGAATATGACAGGGAAATACTGTCCATTGGTGATAGATATGACAGTAAAGCACGGAAAACGAAAAACGAAAATGACAGGAAAGCCCGTTCCTGCAAGCAAGTAAATGGGTATGGGAAATCTGTGAAGGACGATGTGGAAACTGACAGGGAACTCTAGTCCCAAGAGATATGCGAATAGTGAAAGGGAAACCCTACCTGGGCGATGGAATATGAAAGGAAAACATATCCACAGCGACTGGAAATGACAGGAGAAGCCAGTCTATGGTGATGGAATATGACAGGGATACATGCTAAGGACGATGGAAAATGACAGGGGAAACCCGATCCAGTGATGTAATATGAGAGGGAAACCTGACCAGAACGATGGAATATGAGAGGGAAATCTGACCAGAACGATGGAATATGACAGGGAAAAACCGCCCAGAAGATGGAATATGACAGGGAAATCTGAGCATAACGATATAATATGAGAGGGAAAGCCGTCCAGAAAATGGAAAATGACGATAAAATGTCTCGTGGGAAGAAAAGATACTGAAATCATAAATGGAAAAAAAAAGTTGGAGGCGATGGAAAATGCCCGTGGGGAAAACAGTTCAGGGTGATGATAAATGACAAGGAAACTAATCAGAGCATGAATATGACAGGGAAAAAACTAATCAGAAGATAGGAAAATGACATCGGGGCGAAAACACACTCAGATCGATTGGAAAATGAACAGGGAAAAGAGTTCTGAGGTGAGGGAATGATGACAGAGAAACCGTTTAAAGACGATTTAAAGTGAGAGGAAATTTCGTAATTATCATGGAAAATGAAGGCAAAACCACCAAGACGATGGGAAAATGAACGGATACACGTCCAGGGCAATGGAATATGACAGGGAAACATATCCAGGGCATTGGGCCAAAGAAAGGAAACTCTTCAATGATATGGAAGTATAACATGAAAAACCCTTCCAGGATGATTGAAATGACATTAAAAACCGTCCAGAGCAGATGGAAAAGATGAGGGAAAAACAATTCACAAGCGGTTGAAAAAATGACAAGCAAAACCAACCGAGATCGAGAGAATATGAGGGAGAAACTCGTGACCCATAACGATGGAAAATGACCAAAGAAAAACATGTCCAGAGCGATTGAAAACGACGAAAAAACATACCCAGGCGACCCCGATGGAAAATGAAGGGAAAAAATAGTTCAGATCGATAGAATCTATGGACAGGGATACCTGTCCATGAATGATGGAAAGGAAAAGGAAAACAGTCAATTCCGATGGAGAATATGAGAGGAAACTAGACCAGAGTAAATATGGAAAATGACAGAAAAACATGTCATGGACGATTGAAAATGAGTGGGAAAACCATTCAGGAAAATGTAATATGACAGGGAAACCTGACCAGGGCGATGGATAATGAGGGAGAAAACACTTCTGGACGATGGAAAATGACAAGGGAAACCACCCAGTGCGATGGAAAATGAGTGGGAACCATTAAATATCAGTGAAACATAACAAGGAAACCCGTGCAGAACGACTGAAAATGACTGAAAAAAATCCTGGCCTATTGAATATGAGAGAGAAACATGTGCAGTGGGAAGGAAAAATGACTGGGGAAAAAGTTCAGGGTGATGGAAAACTAGGGAAACCTGTCCAGGTCGATGAAATATGTCAGGGAAAACCCCTACGGAACGATGGTAAATGACAGGGATACCAGTCTAGAGCGATGGAATATGACAAGGAAACCTGTCTAGCACTACGGAAAACGACGGGATAAAACTGTCCCTGGCGGTGAAATATGACATAAAATCAAGCCAGAAAGATGGAATATAACAGGCGATGGAATATGAAAGGAAAACCCGTCCAGAACAATGGAATATGAAAGGAAAACGACAAAAGAAAATGACATGAAAGCCCGTCAAGCATGCATGAATATGTATTGTAAACCCGACAACGACGATGGAAAATGACAGGAAAAACTAGTCCAAGAATATTGAATATGAAAGGAAAACCCTACCAGGGCGATGAAATATGAAAGGGAAACCGGTGTTGTGCGAAGGAAAATGAGAGGGAAACCCGTCTGGGGCTATTTAACATGATAGGAAAACCTGCAATTATCAAAGAAAATGACAGGTAAAATCGTCCAGAACGATGGAAAATGATATGGATACACGTCCAGGGTTATATAATAAGACAGGGAAAACTCGTCCAGGGCAATGGAATATGACAGACAGGGGAAAACATATCTCAGGGCATTGGGCAAAGAAAGGGAAACCCTTCAATTGACATGGAATATAACCATGAAACCTCTACAGAATGATTGAACATGACATTAAAACCGTCCAGAGCGATGGAAAATGAGAGGGAAAACAATTCAAAGCGTTGGAAAATGACAGCAAAACCAACCGAGATCGAGGGAATATGACAGAAACTCGTCCAGAACGATGGAAAATGACAGAAAAACATGTCCAGGGCGACTGAAAAATGACAAGGAAAGTAGTATTGCGGCATGGAAAATTGAAAGGAAAAATAATTCAAGGAGATGATGGCGAAGAGTGACAGGGAAAACAGTTCAGAGTAATGACAAATTACAGGGAAACTAATCAGATCGATGGAATAATGACAGGGAACCCTTCATGAAAGAATGAAATTACAGAAAAACATGTCCAGGGCGATTGAAAATGACGAGGAAAAAACCACTCAGGACGATGGAAAATCGACAAACCCTTCACAGTGTATTGAAGAATGTGTCGGGGAACCCGTTCAGGACAATCGAATATGTGACAGGTAAAACCTAAGGCGATGGGAAAAACGACGCGAGAAAAGAACTTCTTCGGCGTGTTGGAAAAATGAGTCAGGGGAAAACCATTCAAGATCCAGAACGACTGAACAATCAAGACTGAAAAGCATGTCGGGCCGCGATTGTATATGACACAGAAGCATGCGCAGTTGGCGAGGGAAAATGACAGCGGGAAGAAAAGTTCAGGTATGAATGGAAAACAATAGAAACCGTCAGGTCGATCGGAATATGTCAAGGAAAATTCCACTGAACGATGGAAAATGGGCAGAAAAACCTGTCCGGCCGGCCATGAAGATTGACGAAAATGTTAAAGGGGAATGGAAAACATGTGTTCTCCTCGGCGAAGGAAGAAATGCAGGATACCAATGTAGGCGAGGATTATGACAGCGGAAACCGTTGTCTAGAGCTACAGGAAACGACAGATGAATAAAATTGCCCTGGGAGGAAATAGACATAAAACCCATATCCAGAAAAAAATGGAAGATGAACGCCTAACACGTAAGACGATGAAATATAAAATGAAAACCCGACCCCCCAGAGCATCGTATGTGAAATGGGAAAACTGTCCATTGTGACAGGAATATGACAGGAAAACACGTACACGGCAAAGAGAAGATGACAAGAAAGTCCATCGAGCATGCTTGAATATGGCTGGGAAATCCTTCTACAACGATGGAATATGACAGGACTCTAGCCACTGTCTCAAATAGATGGGAATATCAGAGGCAAACCTGACAAAAGAATGGAATAGGACAGGGGAAAACTGTCGCACGGATTAAATATGACAGAGAAATCCTGCCAGAAGGGATGATAATGTGGACAGGGAAACCTGACCTGAACGATGGAAAATTGCGATGGAAACCTGACCAGAAAAAACGATGGAATATGACAGGGAAAAACTGCCCCAGAGCGATAGAAATATGACAGGAAAATCTGACTAAAATGAGATTTGTCAGCGAAAACCGTTTTTGAACGATGGAATATGGCAGGAAAACCCTTCGTGCAAGATGGAGAATTACCAAAAATAACATGTCAGGCGAGCTGAAATAAGAAAA
>NC_069472.1:514235-543144 GCF_026875155.1 Cherax quadricarinatus | reverse complement strand
TCGCCCCCCCTCCATGGATGGGGACGAAATGTGCCCGATGCGAAGACGCGAAAGCATTGTCTTCCAACCCTGACCTGCACTATAATAAGACCAGGATCCTAACATAGTTTGATAGAATGTAATTTGTTATGAATCAACTCAAACGAACGTTATTGCAAACGGTTGCGAAGCTGGCTAGAGATTACAGCCAAATAATCTGGGAATGAAATACGTCTTAGTGAAACAGGAATGTCAAGTCCCGTTGACCATGCCGTAGAGTCCACCTGCTTGTTGCCCTGAACATCAACATGACCAGAGGCCCAGCAGAATATATCGTTGCTTTTGCTATAATTGCAGCTCAATCAAAGTTTTATACGAGGAACTAGGGAATGAAGAGAATTATTTATGTTTTTGATAAATTGCAAAGTACTAAAGGTAGGCCTGGACGCATTACGTACAATCGCTGTAAGAACTGCATACATCTAAGCTATGAAAATGATAACCGAGTCTAATAAATGACCTCGCACAACACTGTCCGGAACAATTATACAAATCCGACACCGTCATAGTATTTATAACCATCGGTGTAAACTGCAATGGCGTGAGAATGAGGCAGGAAGTGGTCGAGAATAAGGGAACGAAAAGGAACCTAAGTTATTTTAGCTTTCGCGCACGGCAGTGGGTACGAACAGACTCGAACTGTCGGAACCTCCCGAGTGAAAAGTTAGATGAACATATAAAGGGAGTAACTGGATAGAATCCAAGAGCGAATGAAGACGAAGAGAAAAGCGACGGAGTAAACTGGCGCGATGAACAAATAATGGACCACTACTGACGTCGGTTGCCATCCTGTATGTAGAGGGATCGTGAAGGTCATGAGAGTGAACAAAATAACAGGGGCAATGGTCATCACGCCGATAGTTCAAGAATGTAACATTCTCCTCTACATATAGGCTCTCAACAGGGAAGGAACGAAAAGCAAGTTTGAAGAGAGTTGTGGGACAGGCCACAGAATATATCTGGTCGCCATAGTCTAGTTTCGATAAAATTAGGGCTGATTGAAGTCGAAGGAGAGTTCGACGATCCGACCCTCCCCCCCCCCCCCGACATATGAGCGAGGGTTTTAAGGAGGTTCAGCTGGCAAGCTGATTTCAGGATAACCGGCGACCAAACTGAAGACCGAGAAATCTGAGTGTATCACGTTCAGGGATACTGGAACCATGTAGGTATAGCGGAGCAGAAGAAGTAATCTTGTGCGTTTAGTACCAGAAAATTTAAACTCACGAGTACTGGCTCATTGGAAAACACGGTCGATATCAGTCTGGTGAGAGGCTGCTACTAGGTGGCAGTTAGCGCTTACACAAGTTATAACAAAGTCAGTACTATAATGTGATGACCAAATATTAGATGGGAGAACAGAGGCCAGATCATTAATAGCTAGAAAAAGAGTGGTGAAAGCAAAGCGTTAAATAAAGACAAAGATAAAGTGTACACAAGTTAGCTTTCCTCTTTGACGTATAAGAAAAGTTAATTATAAGACACTTAGGAAAAGGAAAAACTCAGAGGAATGAAGGAAAACAAATTCAGAAGAATGTACGAAAAGCTATGAAAGGAAGATTGATGACTTTGTAACTTGGATCTAATTAGAATTAAGGTTCCTATGGTCGACCTCATGATGTTCACACGTCTCTTCTTAGTGACAAGTGGTAGAATGTACTAACAATGCAGTTTATTAGGTATAGATAGTGAAGAGAGAGATGAACCACACACACATAGCATACTTCTAAAAACAAAGAGAAAAGTGGTGACTGCCGAAAACTCTAGTGAAGAAGTTATTGTCCAACAAACATAGTCAAGAGAGTGGTGTCCCACAGAGTGGTGAAGGTGATGTCCCACAGAGTGGTGAAGGTGATGTCCCACAGAGTGGTGAAGGTGATGTCCCACAGAGTGGTGAAGGTGATGTCCCACAGAGTGGTGAAGGTGATGTCCCACAGAGTGGTGAAGGTGATGTCCCACAGAGTGGTGAAGGTGATGTCCCACAAATATACTGAAGAGGCTACATCACGCTAAAACCTTTAACTTACTTTTGATTCATTCTTCTCTGACGTGACGAAGTACCTTCCTGGATAGTTACTATCTACATGTCTAAAACATTGCTGTTCCCACTTTGTCTCCATTATTTTTCACTACCTTCATTCGATCCGTCCATCATTATCTCTGATAGATTGTTATCACCTGTCTGCTGCAGTATATGAGCTGTGATATACAAGAAATCACAGACAGCCAGTGTGAATTTTTTATATTACATTACTCTGTGTACGGTGAAAATGTAACGTCTGTTACATTATGCGAAGCAGCTAATTATTCTACATGTATGTTCTATATGTTACTGTACTTTTCCTGTGTCTTACTAAACAGTTCATATGTGTTTCGGTACTGTTTTATGTGTTACTATTCAGCATATTAATGAATATTAATGAACTGTACTTTTTTGTTGCTATGCTTTTTTATATGTTATTGTGTATTTTTTGCATCTTACTGTACCGTAGTGTATACTAATCTGCCTTTCTTATACATTTATATGCTGTTCTTTTATGTTCCTGTAATATTTATGTATAATTAAGGTTCCAGGAACTGTAAACTTTCCTGTTACATCTTTCACATCAGTGTCTTCCCGGATCCCTTTGTCTCACTCACATTTTCGCTTATTTATCTATGCAATATTAGTTCCGATAATGAACAGACACACTTTCTCTCTTTTTCTCTTTCTGTCATATTTCGTTGCTCTGAACGTGTTTCTGTGTCATATATTGTCGCCATGGTCGGGCTTCGCTGTTATATTTCAACGCCCTGGACGTGTTTCTCTGTTATATTTCATCGCCGTAGATGGGTTTTCCCTGTCAAATTTGGTCTCCCTCGACAGGTTTCCTTCTCATATTCCTTCGCCCTGGACCTGTTTCCCTGTTATATTCCACCTCCCTGGACGGGTTTCCTCGTAATATTCCATCTTCCTGAATGGGTATCCCTGACGTATTCGATCTCGTTGGACGGGTTTTCCTGTCATATTTCGTCTGCCTTAACGGGATTCCCTGTCATATTATATCGCCGTTTTTTTGTCATATTTATTCGCGCTGAACGAGTTTTTCTGTCATATTTCGCCGCTGTTTACGATTTTTTCTATCATATTTCGCCGTCCCTGACGGATTTACCTTTCAAATTTCGTTATCCTGGACGGATTTCCCCATCATATTCCATCGCTTTGGACGGGTTTTCTTGTCATATTTGGTTGTCCTTAACGTGTTTCCCTGTTATATTTCGTTTCCCTAGACGGATTTCCCTGTCATATTCCGTCGCCCTGGACGGGTTTCCCTTTCATATTTCATCGCCCTGGACGGATTTACTTGTCATATTTCGGCCCTTTGGATGGGTTTCCTTTTCACATTTCGTCGCCCTGGACGACTTTCCCTGTCATATTTCATCGCCCTGGACGGATTTTACTGTAATATTTCGGCCCCTTGGATGGGTTTCCTTGTCATTCGTCCGTTGCCCTGTTATATTCCATATTTCGTCTCTCTGGACTGGTTTCTGTCATTTTTCGTTGCACTGGACGAGTTTCGATGCATATTTCGCCGCCCAGGACGAGTTTCCTTGTCATATTTAGTCAAGTTCAACGCGTTTCCCTGTCATATTCTGTTTTCCTGGATGGGTTTTAGTGTCACATACCATCGGTTCGGACGGGGTTTTCTGATACAATCCGTCGCCTTGTCATATTTCGTCGCCCTGGATGGGTTTCCCTCTTATGTTCAGTTGCCCCGGAGGAATTTCCCTTTCATATTTCTTTGCCCTGATAGAATTTCTCTGTCATATTCAGTTGCTCTGGACGGCTTTCCCTGGTATGTACTGTGTCTTGGGATAAATTACACTTTTCAGAGAAACCTCATAATCAATCTTATTATCTATTATAATGAGATAATATAATTTATTAACGAAATCTGAGGATGTATTGCTCGGAAATAAATCAACACTGGAATCACTGCAAACGTAGAGAATACTTTCTGCTATCCTATCACCATCTTTCTTAAGACCTTATTAAGTAAACACATATAAACATGAAGCTTTTAAACTTACCTAATATGGTATCCACGGTGATTCCTCTCGTGTTACGCCACCTCCTCCTTTATGAATTTACTAAGTTCGCACCTTGGCGTTCCTGACAAAATCGAAGTCCATATCTGACACATTTAATAAATGTTTAATTTCTGATAAGTAATCAGAGTCGATTCTTCTTGCAGAAATCGCATTATTTTCGGATAAAACATTTAACATTTCAATAATATTACGACTGACTAATGGATTCTTTTTCAGTAATTCCAACAGTGATTTCAAATATTCTACTTTTCGCGGCCCTACTCTTATTTGCATGAAACCTGACGAATCTAGTTTTTTTCTGAGGTTTCACCGAAACAATTGGGCAGGTGGGTTATGTATATACTTCTTGATCGGTTTTAATCTTTCTTTTAAAACCTTGTGCTTCGGGGACGCACCCCCTTTCTAGGCTTGCTTCACCTCCCGATTTTACCATGGTATAAGACAGAATTTCTTCATGATTTATCAAACAGCCTTGAAATAATATTTACTGTTAGAGGTAATATAATATTTAGCAGATTACCACCTCTGATACTCAACAAATATTTCTTTAAAAACGTGCAAAACCAACTTTGTTACAAGCTAATGCTCTAATCTTCTTGTACTTTCTAAATATCTTAAGGTCTTACGATATTTTATTCTTCATCAAATTATTAAAAATCTCACTAATACAACTTATATACATTTTCTTAAACTGTTGCAATAAACTTTTCCGTTACTTGCGTGGGAGGCTAGAAAGTAAAACAATTAATTTCTTAAATTTTTCTTATGTAGTTTCTTTCTTAAGATACCAAATAATGTGTAATTCCCCCATATTTTTTTTTCCTTTTCAACACTCCATCGATGATATATTCACGAGATGGTGAGACTGGTATCAGTTCTATGTGATAAAAAGCTCATGTAATCGTTTAAAACCTTTTAAAAATCATTCCAAGATATGTTGTCCTTGGTTGAGAATTTTTAAATTTCCCAATATATTTTCATTATTTCTTCTGTATTTTGTGTGTGAAACTAAAGGGTTAAACCTGGATGAACTTTGCTCAGAGTCACTCGTGTTGTGTCTCCAACAGCCAATTTCATACTGAAGCGTTTCTCCCCAACTTTCTATGTTTATAGCTTATGTGAAAATTGATTCCTTAAATATTACGTAGCCACCAATATCTTTATCGCTTTAGAATAATTTAATGTGTTGGAACTTGTCATATACTTGTATAATTTAACGTTTTAATGTTTGCAAAAACCTCTCTACATGGGGCTTTTGTTTTGTTTGAAAATAAGTGATACAGCTTTATACGTTTATCTTGAGATAATTCTAAAACATGTATATTCAGAAATTCTTTATCTTTGTCAGTGAACAGTCTCGATATACCTTTTACCGAATGATCCCACTAGCTGGACGTCTTTATAAACATTTGCAATTAATCTTGCTCGCTCCATTGATAAATAATTTCTTAAGAATCGTCGCGTAACACATTGGTTAGCAAATGGGGAATTTTCTGGAGTACGTAAAGCAAGATCTATAAAAAATACCCAAATGGTGATTGTTTTATGGCAGATTTTTAAATATTGACGAATTCTTTATTTTTCCCGAAAAATTTGACATCCCAGAATATTTAAATGTCCGAGATTTCTCATTCTATATAATCTAAAATGCTTGCATTCAAGGCTATGGTACGACTAAGCGTCCACGGGGAATATATTGTAGGTAATTCAAAATTATACGTATATTATGGTGCCTAAATTTAATAAAACAATCGAGAATAATTCCTGTAGGCCTCAACAATTACCAGGTATTTTCGGGCGGGGGAGGTGAATAAAATTAACGGGTTGGGTAATATCTTTACTTACTGGGTAATTCATGGATATCTCTGAAACTGGTTCTAAGAGAGAGTTGTAACACAGAAAGTTATGAAATTTCTCATGATACAGTTTTACTAGTTTTGATGTGAAATAAGACTTGCCACTATTCATATAACCAGCGATAATAATTCTAGCTGGAAACCGAAAATATCAAATCTGTAATGCGTATATTTTGAAGTTCATTTTGAAACTAAACAACTATTGTTAGTATTTTCATTAAAAGTATGAGGAAAATTTTTTAAATGTGATGATGTTGTGTCCACCAGGACTTAAAATTGTTAATGAGTTTATATATATCAGCAGAAAGACGTTAAGAGTTTCCCTTAGGGAAATTGACAGACTGGGGGTAATGACTTTGAGACCTCTAAAAGACATTAATTAAGTGATTTCCATAGTGAATGTAGCCTGGGTGTATGTGTATCTCTGGGTGGAGTGCAACTATGAGAATAAATGATTGATTGAATATGGAGTGATGTGTGACTATATGGTGTGTGTGCGTGTGTGTGTGTGCGTGTGTGTACTCACCTATTTGTACTCACCTATTTGTGGTTGCAGGGGTCGAGTCACAGCTCCTGGCCCCGCCTCTTCGCTGATTGCTACTAGGTCCTCTCTCTCCCTGCCCCAAGAGCTCTATCATACCTCGCCTTAAAACTATGTATGGTTCCTGCCTCCACCACATCACTTTCTAGGCTTTCCTGGCCTGACACTTATGACTGAAGAAATCTTCCTAACATCCCTTGATTTATCTGAGTCCCCTTCAACTTCCATTGTGACCCCTTGTGTCTGTGTCCCATCTCTGGAACATCCCGTCTTTGGTCCACCTCGGGCTATTCCGCGCAGTATTTTATATGTCGTTATCATGTCTCCCCTGACCCTCCTGGCCTCCAATGTCGTCAGGCCGATTTCCCTCAACCTTTCTTCATAGGACAATCCCCGTAGCTCTGGGACTAGTCTTGTTGCAAACCTTTGCACTTTCTCTAATTTCTTGACGTGCTTGACTAGGTGTGGATTCCAAACTGGTGCTGCATACTCCAGTATGGGCCTGACGTAGATGGTGTACAGAGTCTTAAACGAATCCTTACTGAGGTATCGGAAAGCTATCCGTAGGTTTGCCAGGCGCCCGTATGCTGCAGCAGTTATCTGATTGATGTGCGCCTCAGGAGATATGCTCGGTGTTATACTCACCCCCAGATCTTTTTCCTTGAGCGAGGTTTGCAGTCTTTGGCCATCTGTGTGTGTGCGTGTGTGTGTGTTTGAAGTATTGAGGACAGTTCCTGTAGGTAAGGTAATGAATTTCAAGATATATAACCAGAAATACGTTAAGGGTTTCCCATCTTCAGAACAAATTATCAGCTAGTGTCTTGTATGTGAGTGTGGGTGGGTGTGTGGGTGTGTGTGTGTGGGAGTTGGTGGGCGTTGGTGTGTGGGTGTGTGGTCAACATGGGTCAGTCTTTGACCTCATTAATACCACTCGTGGGATGAAGTATGGACATTGGCCGGATCGGGAATGTATTTCAAATCCTTTTTCTAGAGATCATAGGCTTCCCTCTGGCGGCATTTTAACTACAAACGTGAACACATTGTTGACAACACTCAACACTGAGGATACCGCCATGAAGCAAGGCGAGTTTTGGTAGGTAGAAGTGTTTCTGCCATAACATTGAAATCTCCGTGTACTGATTGGGAGTTGTTAACAAGCTGGTAATGTAACCTGTTGGTATTTTTAAAACATGGTGCAATAGTGTGCGTGTGTGTGACTTGTGACCTGTTGTCTCTTGATGTGACCTGTTGGGGGGTTGTAAAACATTGTGCAATAGTGTGTGTGTGTGTGTGTGTGTGTGTGACTTGTGACCTGTTGTGTCTTCATGTGACCTGCTGGGGGGTTGTAAAACATTTTGCTATAGTGTGTGTGACTTGTGACCTGTTGTGTCTTGATGTGGCCTGTTGGGGGGTTGTGAAACATTGTGCAATAGTGTGTGTGTGTGACTTGTGACCTGTTGTATCTTGTTGGGGGCTATGAGTGAAAATAAAATGGGTGTGTTAGAGTTGTGACAAGTGAAAGTTGAGAACATTGTGAATGTTATAAGGAATGAAAATAATATGAGAATACTTCTTAACAGATATTAAGAAAAGAATGAACATGAAATTCAAGGACTCCCTGATCAAGAGGAAGAGATCAATAACAAACCATACCACGGCCGGGGATAGAACCCGCGATCAGAGAGTCTCACAACTCCAGACCGTCGCGTTTGCAATCGTGTCATTACGATTTCGAGAGTCAGATGAATAACAAGATCAATATCTGTTATCAACAATGATGGTGATATGTAACAAGAGGAAATTCACAATGCAAAATTAAAGGCGTTACAATCCGAGCTAGATCGAGTGAATGCATTATGGGAGAAGGCTATAGAAAAAGGTAAGTTTATATATTCCAGACTTTATAAAAATTAGTGTTATATGCCTGACTTTATAGTGTGCATAAAAATTAGTGTTATATTATTGACATTGTACATCGAAAAAATACTTTTCCCTCGTAGAAAATGAGTTGCATATTTTTTCCCCTTGCAGAAAATGAGATGAAGGCTAATGGTACCTCTGAGACCATTAATGATTCTGACCGCTGTACCACACTTAGTCTGGGGAGTAATGCTTCTCACCGCAGTACCTCACAACTCCGAGGAGCGTCCACGAACAATTTGAGGGGTGATGAGACCTGAGAAGAGTCGCTAGTCGGATGAATCCTCAACCCAGGAAGATGAATACCCAGAACATGTGACATATATACAAAATTTTAGAGGTAGACATACAGTGCAGAAATATACTAGCTCCTCAGCATATGAGAGGGATTTGGGGATGTTCTTACATATATATAGGAGAATATTATATAGATCAGATGCGAGAAATATATGATACATTGCCTCGAGCGGTGTCACTCAGAATTCATCCAATTGTAGTTATTAAGAGGCAAAACATATCAGGTGAAGATCAAAATGGTCAGTATGTAATTAATTTAGCATTTGAGAGTGTAAGTGAGGAGAAAATGTCAGAAGTCTTTGATCGATGAGTGGAAACAATATTAAAAAAAATTGAGACAGAATTAAAAGATAGGGAACGTTCGGGGTGGGTTATAGATCATATTGAATAATTTAGTTCAGAGTACAACTCGGGTCATATATGGATTACCCGAAGAAGTTGAGAGGTAGACAATATATTTTTGATCCAAAGGTAGATGATGTGTTGTGTGTACTGCTTGCTGTGTCCACACATAATTATCACAAAATGGGCAAGAATTGGTGTTATATATCCAAGCTTTTGAACAGTTAGGGAGGGTGTATTAACTATGCAAAAGCTTCCATAGATGAATTTCCCATTACTCGTGACAAGTTAGCATTAGAAAAGAAAAATAAGGTTTCATTATATTTTTATCAGCTTAGACAGGATAAGGATGGAACTTTTGTGTCAATGTACCGTAAGGGTAATAAGTAATTTAAGAATTATATCATGTGCAAATTATTGATGAATGAGTCACATCTTGGGATGATTAAGAATTTTGATGGGTACGTCAGAAAGATTATGTATGAAAAAGATTATGATAAGAAATACTGTCATAGTTGTTTAATGAAGTTACATACACGGAAGGAGTTAGTTATAAACGAAGATGGATGTAAGATCAATCAAATCCTTGTATTCCCTCAACAAGAATCAACTGTCCATTTTAAAAAATATAGTCATACTCATTCTAGCTAATATGTATATGAGTTAATGATTTTGAAAGTTCTCTTGATCATACTTCCCCGGCAGTCAAAACTGAAGCACGACATAAAGCCATTGCTTATTGTTAAGTAATATTTGATCGGGAAGGAACTGTGAATTCTGTTCAAGGTTACGATGGTGACGACGATGCCACAACTTTGTTTTAAATGTCAATGAAGAATGAAGTGGGATAATGAGCTGAAGCTATTGTGATATCAATATGAATGGGAATGATGAAGTGCGATTTGATTCACAAAACACTTGTGAATTACGCGGTGTACGCTTCCTAGATGCAAAATCCAAGTACCGCTACCGTGATCACGGGCTACAATTCAGTAATTACATCGGAGCATATTGTGTTCGTTGCAGTTTGCAATGTAAAGATAAGAGAGATAGTCTTTTAATGTTTAGTCATAACATGTCCTATGATTTAGGGGTAATTTTAAAAGATGACAGTGGATAAATATGAAATTGAGGGTCATTCAAAACAAACACTTAAATTCTTAAAATTAGACATTGGTTGTGTTAGATTTCAGGATTCTCTGAGTGTGTTAAATGTAACTCTTTCCAGTTTAGCAGAACAGCATATCAAGGCAGGTATACGGAAATAATTCTCAAGGACGCACCTAAGGAAGTGATACTCTTATTATGTAAAGGAAAACAGCTGCTGTGTTATGACTATATTGACAGTTTAAAAAAGTTCGAGGAAACAAAGTTGCCCAGAGAAAATTTTTAATTCATTGAGAAATAATCACATTAGCCAAGAAGGCTATGACCATGTTGTGAAGGTTGTCCAGTTGGGGGAAATACAAGACTTTAGGTGATTACTTGATGCTCTTTCTCAAGACAGATGTGGGATTAACTGAAATCTCAAAGATATTTATAATTTAGACGTTAGTAATTATATCAGTTTACCCTCTTTCATTTTGGAGGTTTTCTTTATAAAAACAAAAGTAAAATGGAGATTCAAACAATATACCTTGGCGGATAATTCCCTAATTAGCCCCAGTTTTGATAAAGAGAGTGAGATGGGTACTCATATTGTATATTTTGACTTTAATTTATTGTATACCAGTGCTATGGCTGAAACTCTACCGCAGAATGGTAAAAGAAAATTATCGAATGAAGAAAAGATTTGATTCCTTGATTTGGAGTTAACTAAGGTATCATGTGAGGGGGATAAACCAGTGAATCCTGTTATCTCCTTATTCTGAGTCTGTTTTGAAAAATGAAGGTAGAAAGATACTCAAATTTAATACGAAATTAGTGGCTGCCCATCTTCCAAAGAAACATTATCTAGTGAGTTTGGAATTACTTCATCTTTTAATGGACCTTGTGTTGGAGACAGGAAAGGTTCATGAAGTATATGAATATAATCAGGCAAAAACATTAGAGCCCTTCATTAGAACTAATATTGAACAACAAACTGCTACACAATGCTCCATCAAGTTGAAGCTGACTAACAATGACATTTACGGTAAATAATTACTTAATATCACAAAGTATGGTAAGACCTATAAATATATAAAGGATGAGAAAGCATTTGCTAGAGCTGTCAGTGACACCTTTTTGAGAAATGTGTGTACTACACAGCATGTACCTTCTTGATGTATTATGAACCTTTTGTATTGAAATATGTAACAAATAAAATTTGCGAAATGAATTTCTGTACTGATTTACCACTTGTATTAAATCATGTATACCTTAATAACTCTAAAAATGTGTGAATCAAGAGCTCTAAAAACACATAAATGTTTAACGCAAAATACATTATCCAAGGTTAAGACGCCATTTGGTGGTAAAATATATCAGGGTATTACCTCTAAAAATTGGACCCCAGAGCTGTATTATGACACGTTGGTGTTTACCAGAAGTGCGAATATTTACTTATAAACGAATTAAAAAATCGCGGTAAAACTTGATCAGGGAGCTGGAGCTCTACCCTAGGGTGGGGTAAATATCTTAGTATAAAAAAACTGGGACAGACCCAAAAAATTAAAAAAAATAAAATAAAAAATTTGGCAACACCAAAAAAATTTAAAAAATTTGGGGAAAAAATTTTGGCAACACCAAGAAAATTTTGGAAACCCTGCCCCGGGAAAAATTTGGCAATCCCCGAGGGAAGGGGCCCCCTTTTTAAGGGGAGGGGGGGGGGGTCAGGGGAAGGAGAAAAAAATTGGGAAAGGGGGCCCGGGGGAAAAGCAAAAGGGAAAAAGTCCCAAAAAAAAATGAGGGGGGGGAAAACCCCCCTTTTAAAAAAAATTTTCCTTGTTTGGGGCAATTTCCCTATTTTTTCCTTTTTTTTGAAAGCCTGCAATATAAAACTTAGTGTATATAAAATTTCATCCCCCAAACATGCTGTTTTTTGGGAAATTCCCCAAAAAAAATTCCCTTTAACCCCTTAAAAAAGAATATTCCTTTGTGTCCCTTTTTTATTTTGAAAATGTAAATATTCTTATTCGGTTTTTTTTTTTCCAATATCAAAATAATTCACATATTTTTACTAATAATAAAGGTCCCCAGAACTTAGAAATTTTTTTGGAAAAAATCCCACCTTTTTACAACTAGTTAGGTCTACGATCATTTTTTTCATTCCAACAGTACTTTTCCTTCTTTTAAAATTTCTTTTTAACGTAATATTTCCTCTGCTAAAAAAGGTTTATCATGTGAAGGCCCGCTTCCTTCATGCTGAAGCCCCGAAACAGAAAACACAGAAGACCAGAACATAACACAGAAGAAAAACGTAACACAAAAGGGGACCAGAACAGTAACACAAAAGCCCAAAACATTAAACAGAAGCCCAAACAGAAAACCACTGAAGACCAGAAAGTAACACAAAGACCAAAAGAAAACACTGAACCCCCAAAGAACAAAAAACCAGAAAAACCCGTACGGGAAAAACTGATTCCCCAAAACAGAAAACACAAAAAACCAGTAAAAACAAGAAGACCAGTACATTTAACACTGAAGAAAGTACAGTAACACAAAAGGGACAGAACAGTAACACAAGACCAAACAGTAACACAAGACCCAAGAAACAGAAAACACAAGCCCCAAAAAAACAGTCCCCCAAACCAAAAACAGTAACACAGAAGCCCAGTACAGTAAACACAAAAAGACCAGAACAGTAACACAAAACCAGAACATTTAAACCATGAAAACCATTACAGAAAAACACAGAAAAACCAGAACAGTAACACTAAAGCCAAAACCCGGGTAACATGAAGACCAAAACAGAAAACACAAAGGGACCGAACAGTAACACAGAAGACCAGAACAGTAACACTGAAGACCAGAACAAAACCATTTAAAGACAGAACGGGAACACAGAAACCGGGAAACAGTAACATGAAGACCAAAAAACAGTAAGACAAAAAGCCCAGAACGTACCACGGGGAAACCGAACGAAAACCCAGAAAAACCAGAACAGAAAAACTAAAAACCAAACATTAACACAAAAGCCCAAAAACGTAACACAAAAGGACCAAAAACAGTAACATGAAGACCAAACAGTAACACAAAAAGAAGTAAAAGAAAAATGGAAACCAATACATTTTAACACAGAAGACCAGTACAGTAACACAAAAGCCAGACCAGAAAACATGAAGACCAGTACAGTAACCAGAAGCCCAGCATTTTTAAACAAAAAACCCAGAACATAACACAAACCCAGAACAGAAAACACAAGACCAAAAACATAACACAGAAGACCAGTACATTTAACACGGGAAGGGCCCAGTACAGTAACACTGAAGACCAGTACAGTAACAAAAAAAGACCAGTACAGTAACACGGGAAGCCCATACGTAACACAGAAGACCATACAGTAACACAAAAGGGCCCATTAAAAGTAACCAGAAAGACCAGTACAGTAACACAGAAGACCAGTACAGAAACACAAAAAGACCAGAACGGGAACCAGAAAACCAGAACATTTAAACACGGGAAGACCAGAACAGAAACCCACAGAAGACCAAACAGTAACCTGAAAAAACCAGAACAGTAAAAAACAAAAGACCATTTACATAACACTGATTCCCAAAATACAGAAAACCCCAGAAGACCAGTACAGTAAACACAGAAAAACCAGAAAGTAACACTGAAGACCATACGTAAACAGAAGCCCAAGCACGGGAAACCCACAAGACCAGAACGGAAACAAAAAGACCAGAAAAAGAAACCCAACAAGACCAAAAACAGTAAAAAAAGGGGAAGGGACCATACAGAAAAACACAAAAGGGACCAGTACATTTAACACTGAAGACCAGAAACAGAAACCCACAGAGGACCGGGTACAGTAACACAAAAGACCAGTAATTTAACACAAAAGACCGTACAAAACACAGAAAAAAACCAGTACAGAAACACAGAAGCCCAGTACAGTAACACTGAAGACCAGTACAGAAAACCAAAAGAAAGTACTTTAAACAGAAGCCCAAAATTACAGAAAACACAGAAGACCATTTACAGAAGCCACAGATGCCAGAAAAAGTAACACAGAAGCCCAAATAAAAAAACACAGAAGCCCCGGGTGTAAAAACACTGAAGACCAGTACAGAAAAAACAAAAGGGCCCCTTACAGTAACACAGAAGACCAGAACATTAACACAGAAGCCCCGTACTTAAACAAGAAGACCGTACAGTAAAAAAGAAGACCAGTACAGAAAACCCGAAGACCAGTACAGTAACACAAAAAAGACCAGAACAGAACCCAACAAAGACCATTTTAAAGTAAAACGAAGCCCCAGTCAGAAACCCACAGAAGCCCAGTACAGTAACACGGGAAGAGCGTACCGTAACACAGAAGCCCCATTTACAGTAACCCCAAGAAGCCCCAGTACGTAACACTAAAGCCCGTACATTTAACCCCACTGAAGACCAGAAACGGGTAACAAAGAAGACCATTTACAGTAACACAGAAGAAAATACGGTAAAACAGAAGACCAGTAAAGTAACCAAAGAAGACCATACAGAAAACCCAAAAAAGACCAGTAAAACGGGGTAAAAAAAAAGACCAGTCCCAAAAACCGGGAAAAGGGACCAGTACATTAACCAGAAGCCCATACATTTAAACAAAAGGAGCCCAGTACGGGTAAAACGAAGACCAGTACGGGTAACACAGAAGACCAGTACATTTTAAACTGAAAGACCATTTCCCATTAAAAAAAAAGACCATTTCAGTAACAAAAGAAGACCAGTAAGAAAACACAGAAAACCATTACAGTAACACGAAGACCAGTACAGTAAAAAAGAAACCAAAACAGTAACACAAAAAAGGGACCAGAAACAGTAACACAGAAAAAAACCCATTTCCAGAAAACACAAAAGCCCAGTGAAAAAAACACAAAAGGGTCCATACAGTAACCCCAAAAACCCCAGTACATTAACAAGAAGCCAAAAAAACAATAACAAAAAGAAGACCATACATTTAACACAAAAAGCCCAGTACAGAAAACATGAAGACCAGTAAAAAAGTAACCAAAGACCAGTACAAGAAAAACAGAAACCAGTACAGTAAAAACCCTAAAGGCCCCAGTCCCAGTAACACAGAAGACCAGTACAGTAAACGAAGACCAGTACAGAAAACACTAAAGGGCCCAGTACATTTAACCCTGAAGACCAGTACAGAAAACACAGAAACCAACAGTAAAAACAAAAGACCAGTAACAGTAACACAAAAAAGACCAGTAAGTAACACTAAAGGGCCCAAACATTAACACTGAAGCCAAAACGGGAAACACAGAAGCCCGTAAAAAAAAACACTGAACACCATTTCAGTAACACGAAGACCTTTCAGTAACACAAAAGACCAGTACAAAAAAACAGAAGACCGGGTGGGAGTAACACAAAAGGGACCTTTACAAAAACATTTGAAGACCAGTACAGTAACACTGAAGACCAGTACAGTAACAAAAGAAGACCAGAACAGTAACACAAAAAACCGACGGGTAACACAGAAGACCAAAAAGGGTAACACGAAGCCATTTAACAGAAAACACAAAACCAAACAGTAACACAGAAGCCCAGTACAGAAACCCAGAAGCCCAGAACAGAAACCACGAAGACCAGAACAGAAAACACAAGACCAAACCCTTAAACACAAGCCCAGACATTTAACACAAAAACCAAACAGTAAACAAAAAACCAGAACAGAAACACAGAAGACCAGTACAGTAACCAGAAGACCAAAACAGTAACACAAAAGGGCCCAAAGAACAGTAACACTAAAAGGACCATCCCGAAACCCCTAAGGACCAAAAAAAATTAACCCATGAAGACCAAAACAAAAACATGAAGACCAAAAACAGAAACCACAAAAGGGACCAGAACAAAACCCCCCCCAGAAAAACCAAACAGTAACACTGAAAACCAGAACGTAACACTAAGACCAAAAACGTAACAAAAAGAAGACCATTAAACAGAAACACGGGAAGACCAAAACAGTAACACTGAAGACCAAACGGGTAACACTAAAGACCAGAACGTAAGACAGAAGACCAAAAAATAAACAAAAAGACCAAACGGGAAAAACACAAAAGGGACCAAACAGTAACACTGAAGACCAAACAGTAAACAGAAGACCAGAACAGTAACATAAAAGCCCAAAAGAACAGTAACACAGAAGACCAGTCAGAAACCATGAGTCCCAATACAGTAACACAGAAGCCCAAATAAATTAACACAAAAAGGACCAGTACAGTAACACTAAAGCCCAGTACAGTAAAACAAAAAAACCAGTATTTTTAACCCAAAAGGGACCAGAACGGAAAACCACAAGACCGGGAACAGTAACAAAAGACCAGAACAGAAACAAAAGACCAAAACAGTAAAACAGAAGACCAGTACAGAAACCCACAGAAGACGGGTACATTTAACACGGGAAAGACCATTTCCGTAACACAAAAAAGACCAGTACGAAAACACAGAAGCCCAATTTCAGAAAACAAAAAAGACCATACAGTAACACAGAAGACCGGGACAGTAACACGAAGCCCAAATACATAACACTGAAAGAAAATTACAGTAACACAGAAGCCCAGTACAGTAAAAACAAAAGGGCCCGTACATTTAACACAAAAACCCCAGTACGTAAAAACAGAAGACCAGAAACAAAACCAAAGGGACCATACGTAACACGGGAAGACCAAACTTAACACTGAAGCCCCGTACAGAAAACACAAAAAAACCAGTACAGTAAAACAGAAAACCAGTACAGTAACCCCAGAAGCCCAAAGTAAGAAACAAAAAGACCAGTCCCGTAAAACAAAGAACAGTACAGAAACCCCTGAAGCCCATTAAAAGAAACCCAAAAAGCCCAAAACGGTAACACGGGAAGACCAGAAACAGTAAACAGAAAGCCCAGTACAGTTAACACAGAAAAACCAGTACAGTAACACAAAAAGAGCAGTACCGTTAACACAGAAGCCCATTACGGGAAACACAGAAGACCAGTCCCAGTAACATGAAGCCCAAATACAGAAACACGAAAAACCAGTACAGTAACACAGAAGACCCGTACATAACACAGAAGACCATAAAAGTAACACAGAAAACCATTACAGTAACCAGAAGACCAGTACAGAAAAACACAAAAGGGACCGGGTAAAAAAAACCCGGGAAAAAAGACCAGTCCCAGAAAACACGGAAGACCCAGTACAAAAATCAGAAGCCCATACAGTAACACAGAAAAACCAGGTACAGAAACACAGAAGACCAGAAACAGTAACACAGAAGACCAGTACAGTAACAAAAAGGGAGCCAAAAAAACGGAAACACAGAAAAACCATTTACAGTAACACAAAAAGACCAGTACAGTAAAACAGAAACCAAAACAGTAACAAAAAAAGCCCATACAGTAACACAGAAGCCCCCAATTTACAGTAACACGGGAAGACCCATCAGAAACACAGAAGACCAGTACAGTAACACAGAAGACCAGTACGAAAACACAGAAGACCATTTAATTAACACAAAAAGGCCCAAGGCAGTAACACAGAAGCCCCGTACAGTAACACGGGAAGCCCAGTACAGAAAACACAGAAGACCAATACAGTAACAAAAAGACCCTTTACAGTAACACAAAAGACCATTTTCAGTAACACTAAAACCCGTACGGGTTAACACAAAAAAGACCATTACAGTAAAAAGAAGCCCAGTACAGAAACAGGGAAAAAAACCGGGAAACAAAAAAACAAGAAGACCCGTACAGTCCCCACTGAAGACCATTTTACAGTAACATAAAGCCCCGTACAGAAACCACTGAAGCCCATACAGTAACACAGAAGCCCGAAACAGAAAAAAGGAAGACCAGAAACAGAAAACACAGAAGACCGTACAGTAACACAAAAGGGGCCAGTTCAGTAACACAGAAGACCAGTACGGGAAAACACAAAAGCCAGTACAGAAACACAAAAAGACCAGAACAGAAAACCAAAAAAGACCAGAAACATTTAACACAGAAGACCGTACAGTAACACAGAAAAACCAGTACAAGAAACAAGAAGACCGGGTACAGAAAACAAGAAGCCAGTACGTAACACAGAAGCCCAGTACGTAAAAAACGGGAAAGCCCAGTACGTAAACAGAAGACCATTTAAAGAAACCACAAAAACCAGAACAGAAAACAAAAAACCCAGAACAGAAACCCCAAAAAGGGCCCAGTACGGAAACACAGAAAGCCCCGGAATTAGACAACAACTTTCCCCTTTTTTTTTTTTTTTTTTTTTTTTTTTTTTTTTTTTTTTTAGCTTGGACGTTGTGTAGGTCACTTTACACTAAACCCGGCAAAACCCTAACCATATTTTACAGTGATGGAGGGGTCAACAGAAAAAAAACTATTTTTAAAGGCCATATTTTGCTGAGGGGATTATTTTTTTTTCAAAGTCCTTTTACAAAAAACCCGACGGGTTTAATAAAATACCCCTTTTAAAACAGCCAGATTAAAAACTTATTGGTCACTACGAAAAAATTTTTAAAAAAAAGGGAAATTTAAAATAAAAGGGACGCTTTTCCCTTTTGGAAATAAAGGAAATGAAGGGGGGGTGTATAGACGGCCCCCAACAGTGGGCAAAACCGTTTTAAATTTAAAAATCCCCATTATATTGAAATGGGGTTTATACTTTTCCATTGTGTCGGTATTTGTACAGCTTTTTATCCCCCCTGTTTTTTTAATACTCATTAACATAATGTAACATATTACACAATAAAATGTATGACAAAATAAAATATTGCAACTCTCCCTCCCAAGACAAAAACAAACAAACGATATAAAAGAAGGTAGGAAGGTTGGTGGTCAAGTTGGATCATCAGGAGGTAAAGTCTTGTATTTTCTGCTCATTCACACTGATGTTATTTGGGTGTAATTACTCGTACACAATCCACTCACAATATTCTCGATATATGTTGTTACTACGCTGAGACACAAGGCCACACTGTGGCATAAAAAAATTAAAAGTTTGATGCTACTGTCAACGTCAAAGTTAGTTCTGGGTTACCAGACCCAGCCATCAGTGGCGTCTTTACGGTCCACTCACCAGTTACTCTATCAGGATTTCCTGAAGAGAATCCTTTAAGTGCCTTTACTTTAAATATAATTAAGTCTTCCTCTTCTGAACGGCGTTAATACGTAATGGTTGATGCATCTTACGGACAGGATATTACCCATTAAGTATTACCCATTAAGTTTAGACTGTGTGCAAACAAACTTGTCTCTATAGAAAAATAGTAAAAACACTTTGAATCGTTGGGATCAGTTCCATAACTAGAGAATCACTCTTCTGATATATTTACACAACGATGTCACTGAGTCTCAGATAACTATGAGTTATATCAATGAGTCTTAAATAACGATGAGTGATATCACTGTGTCTTTGATAACGATGAATGATGTCACTGAGTCTTAGATAACGATGAGTGATGTCACTGAGTCTTATATAGTGATGTCACTGAGTGATGTGTGAGTCTGTGATAACGATGTGTAATGTCACTTAAGTTTGAACAGAGTGAAGCTTACCTTGATGAATCTCTGTAAGTTATTATATAATAATTATCTCATTTTTCTACAAGTACAGACCTAGCTGACATTACTGACATACTGACATACTATATAGAACACCCAGGTACCTACTTAATGCTAAGTGAACAGGAACAGCAGGTGTAAGGAAACGTTCTCACGGATCCATCTCCGCATTATATAATTATTATCATTATTATTATTCTTATTAGTTTGTCAGGTGGAGGCCAGTGTTTGATGCTTTCCCGAGGTTCATGTGTCCGTCTGTGTCCCCTCACTCATTGATCTTGCAACTAAGTATTCCCCAGGTTCATGTGTCCAGGAGTCCATCTGTGTCCCCTCAGATATTCTCCCTTCCCCACTTCCTGTCCTATACTATCCTACCTTCCCCAGGTTCATGTGTCCAGGAGTTCATCTGTGTCCCCTCAGATATTCTCCCTTCCACAATTCCTGTCCTATACTATCCTACCTTCCCCAGTTTCATGTGTCCAGGAGTTCACCTGTGTCCCCTCAGATATTCTCCCTTCCCCACTTTCTGTCCTATTCTATCCTACCTTCCCCACGTTCATGTGTCCCTTCCTCACTTCCTATCATACACTCAATAGTCTCGGCTCTTGCATCTAATCCTTCCCCATCTGTGTTCCCTCAAATATTCTCCCTTCCCCACTTCCTGTCCTATTCTATCCTACCTTCCCCAGGTTCATGTGTCCAGGAGTCCATCTGTGTCCCCTCAGATATTCTCCCTTCCACACTTCCTGTCCTATACTATCCTACCTTCCCCAGGTTCATGTGTCCAGGAGTCCACTGTGTCCTTTCGATATTCTCCTTCCCCATTCCTGTCCTATACTTCCCCCAGGTTAAATGTGTCCAGGAGTCCATCTGAGTCCCATCGATATTCTCCCTTCCTCTCTTCCTGTCCTATACTATCTTCCTTCCCTAGGTTCATGTGTCCAGGAGTCCATCTGTGTCCCCTCAGATATTTCTCCCTTCCCCACTTCCTGTCCTATATTATCCTACTTCCAGGTTCATGTGTTCCAGGAGTCCATCTGAGTCCCCTCAGGATATTCTCCCTTCCTCACTTCCTGTTCCAATACTATCCTTACCTTCCCTAGGGTTCATGTGTTCCAGGAGTCCATCTGTTGTCCCCTCAGTATTCTCCCTTCCCCACTTCCTGTCCTATACTATCCTACTTCCCCAGGTTAATGTGTCCAGGTGATCCATCTGTGTCCCGCAGATTATTCTCCCTTCCTCACTTCCTGTCCTATTACTATCCTACCTTGCCCTAAGGTTCATGTGTCCAGGAGTCCATCTGTGTCCCCTCAGATATTCTCCCTTTTTTTTCCCCACTCCTGTCCTATTACTATCCTACCTTCCCAGGTTAATGTGTCCAGGGAGTTCCATCTGTTGTCCCCGCAGCTATTCTCCCTTCCTCACTTTCCTGTCCTATACTATCCTACCTTCCATAGGTTCATGTGTCCAGGATCTATCTGGTCCCCTCAGATATTTCCCTCCCCACTTCCTGTCCTTTTCTATCCTACCTTCCCCAGGTTCATGAGTCCAGGAATCTATCCCACACCGACCCCATGGGCCCCAGATGTCTTCCTTCCTCTGAAGCCCTGGAAACCTCTTTTTCGTATTTTTGTTGCCTAACCCAGTCCCACCCCAAGACAGCAGTCCCAAACCAGCGTCGTGGTTCCCAAGTGTTCATCCATACACCTTCACAAAACTTCCCTGAGGAGTCAGCAGTTTTAACCAGCTTGAAGCACTGGTCCATATATGATATTACAGAGGAGGACACGCAGAGAATCTGCGCTCTGTATAATTAATCTCTTGGACAGACTCGAACGTTCGGACTACCTGAGACAAGAGAGATCTCTCTAACACTGTTCGTCCACAAGGACTGAGTTACTAGTGAAAATTAGGAATATATATTTATATTTACTATTGTCCTATGTCAATTATTGCATTTATTCAATTTATTTATGGAATAATTGTATTTGTTACGTTGTTTTTTATGTTCGTAAATTAGTGTGGGTGTGCGGAACCTTTGTGTTTCCCTACACAGATAACTGTAATTAATTGTTATTAGTTATCGCCCTTGGTTTCTTGGTTGTTGATCTTTTTTGGAATGGGTACACTCTAAGGTTCTCAAGCATACAGTCTTTATTCACTAAATTTCTGGATTTCCACATACAAATCCCTCACACACAATCATAAATACAGAAGCATCGAACCCTAAAGCAACACACACACAAACACAATCATCGGTATCTAACTACACGTATATTACTTCAACAATGCATATTATCCTCTCCCTTTCGGTATACTAGTATATAACAAATACACACTCATCTACACCTCAACACTTCTTCCTCTACGCTACACCACAACACACACACGCACGCACACCAACACACCACACACGCACGCACAACACACACACACACATACACTCACACACATGTATAGTCACGAGTACAAACATTGGACGCACCTTCAGGAGGGACAGTGACGGGGTCACCACTGGAAAGATTGGTTGTCAGGGACGTATGTTCCTGCTGATTATATTATCATCCGTCATTTATTAAACTGTTAAGGTTTCCTTGTTACTAGTTAATGGGTCCAAAACTTAGTGAAAAGTTTTCCTACGAGTCTGGAATGTGCGGGTTATTTTTGTATGTATTAATGTTTGAGTTTTTAAATCTATACTTGTATTTATGAATATTTGAGCATCTCTATACATATGATATCCCTATTAATCATGGCTATCATCAACAAGAACAACATTCATGTTCAACTATGTTGATATGAACACATACAAAGAACAACATTCATGTTCACTTGATGAAATGAAACACATACAAGAACAACATTCATGTTCACTATGTGAGATGAACACATACACGAGAACATTCATGTTCACTTTGTTGAATGAAACATTTAAAGAACAACATTTCATTGTTCCACTATGATGAATGAAACATACAAGAACAACATTTCATGTCAATATGTTGAATGAACACGTACAAGAAGAACATTCATGTTCACTATGTTTGAATGAACACATACAAGAACAACATTCTTGTTCCATTATGATGAAATGGAACACCATACAAGAAAACATTTATGTTCACTATGGATGAATGAACACATACATGAAAACATTCATGTTCACTATGTTGAAATGAACACGTACAGGAAGAACATAACATGGTTCACTATGATCGAATGAAACACATACAAGAACAACATACATGTTCACTATGATGAATGAACACATACAAAAAGAACAACATTTCTGTTCACTATGTTGAATGAACAGTACATGAACAAATTTCATGTTCACTATGATGAATGAACCACATACAAGAAACAACATTCATGCTTCACTATGATGCCCCACCCCCCCCCCCCATCGATCACATACAAGAAACAACATTCATGTTCACTATGATGAATGAAACACATACAAGAACAACATTCATGATCACTATGATGAATGCAACCATACAAGAACAACATTATGTTTCACTAGGATGAATGAACACATTACAAGAACAAAATTCATGTTCACTATGGATGAATGAACACAAACAAGAACACATTTCATGTCACTTGATGAATTGAACACATACATGAACAAAATTCATGTTCACTATGATGGAATGACACATTCAAGAACAACATTTCATGTTCACTATGATGAATGAACACATACAAGAACAACATTCATGTTCACTATGATGAATGAACACATACAAGAACAACATTCATGTTCACTATGATGAATGAACACATACAAGAACAACATTCATGTTCACTATGATGAATGAACACTTACAAGAACAACATTCATGTTCACTATGATGAATGAACACATACAAGAACAACATTCATGTTCACTATGATGAATGAACACATACAAGAACAAATTCATGTTCACTATGATGAATGAACACATACAAGAACAACATTCATGTTCACTATGATGAATGAACACATACAAGAACAACATTCATGTTCACTATGATGAATGAACCCATACAGAAAACTTTTCATGTTACTATGATGAATGAACACGTACAAGAACAACATTCATGTTCACTATGTGAATGAACACATACAAGAACAACATTCATTTTTCACTATGATGAATGAACACATACAAGAACAACATTCATGTTCACTTGATGAATGAACACATACAAGAACAACATTCATGTTCACTATGATGAATGAACACATACAAGAACAACATTCATGTTCACTATGATGAATGAACACGTACAAGAAGAACATTATGTTCACTATGATGAATGAACACTTTACACGGTGACAGTATCTTAAAACAATTCCTTACAAAGGTATGGGAAAATCCTGTTCTCAGGTTTTCCAGGCGCCCATGTGCTGCAGCAGTTGTCTAGTTGATGTGTGCTCGGAGCGTGCTCGGTGTTATACTCACCCAAGATCTTTCCCCCTAAGCGAGGTTTGCAGTCTTTCGTCCACCTAGCCTTACTCTGACTGCGGTCTTCTTTGCCCTTCCCGATCTTCATGACTTTGCATTTGGCAAGGTTTTCATTCGAGGAGCCAGTTGCTGGACCACGTGTGCAGCCTGTCTAGGTCTCTTTGTAATCCTGCCTGATCCTCATCTGATTTAATTCTCCTCATTAACTTCACATCATCTGCAAACAGGGGACACTTCTGAGTCTATCCCTTCCATCATGTCATTTAATATACCAGAAATAGCACTTGCCCTAGGACTGACCTCTGTGGGACCCCGTCCGTCACAGGCGCCGTTTGGGGATACCTCATCACGTCCATGACTCGTTGTTGCCTCCCTGCCCAGGTTTTTCTCTGATCCATTGCATTTCCCCTTTCTGTTATACGTCCCTGGTCCTCCAGCTTCTGCACAAATCTTTTGAGAAGACTGTGTCGAAGGCCTTCTTGCAGCCCAAGAAAAGGCAAACAACTCACCCCTCTCTCTCTTACTTCTGTTACTTTGTCAGAAACTCCAGAAGGTTTTGGACACAGGATTGTCTTCCATGAATCCGTGATGGTTGTCGTTTATGATCTTGTTCCGTTCCAGGTGGTTTCCCAAAAGTCTCCTCCTGGTAATCTTCTCCATGACTTTGCATACTATACACGTTTAGTGACAGTGGTCTATAGTTTAGTGCCTCGTTTCCGTCTCCTTTTTTAAAAATGGGGGGCTATATTTACCCTCTTCCCTACCTCAGGAAGTTGGGCCCCGTTACAAGGGATGGATTGAAAATTTGGTTAGTGGCACAAACAGCATCTCTGCTCCCTCTCTAAGGACCGACGGAGAGATGTTGTCCGGTTCCACCGCCTTTGAGGTATCAAGGCTACTTAGCAGCTCTTCACCTTCTCCTCAGTTGTGTGTATTTCATCCAACACTTGTTGGTATAACCTTGTTGATGTTCCCCCAGTTTTGTCTTCCCAGAGTCCTTCCTGTCTTTACTGTAATACTTCCTTAAATCTCGTGGTGAGCCCCTCACGTAGCTCTTGATCGTTTCTTGTGAGCTTCCCACTTTCTTTCCTCAGCCTGATTACTGGTCTTTGACTGTTGTCTTCCTCCTAATGTGGGTAACATGACTTTTGATGCTATGCTGTTTTCTTACTGTTGCTGGGCCCCCCTCCTTTTCTGTGTGGTGTGTGTGTGTGTGTGTGTGTGGTGTGTGTGTGTGTGGGTGTGTGTGTGTGTGTGTGTGTGTGTGTGTGGCGCGTGTTTGGGGTGTGTGTGTGTGTGTTGTACTCAAACCCAATTGTACTCCCTAATTGTGGTTGCAGGGGTCGAGCTCAGCTCTGGCCCCGCCTCTTCACTGATCGCTACTGGATCCTCTCTCTCTCTCTGCTTCCTGAGCTTTGTCATACCTCTTCTTAAAACTATGTATGGTTCCTCCCTCCACTACTTCACTTGCTGGGGTATTCCACTTGCTGACAACTCTATGACTGAAAAAAATACTTCCTAACGTTCCCTGGGGACTCGTTGAGTCTTCAGCTTCCAGTTGTGACCCCTTTTTCCCTGTGTCCCCTCTCTGGAACATCCTATCTCTGTCCACCTTGTCTTTTCCCCCGCAGTATCTTGTATGTCGTTATCAGGGTCTCCCCTGACCCTTCTGTCCTCCAGTGTCGTCGTCGTTTTCCCCTTAAACCCCTTTCCTCGTACGACTTTCCCCTTGAGCTCTTGGGACTACCTTGTTGCAAACCTTTGTACTTTCTCTAACTTCTTGACGTGCTTGACCAGGTGTGGGTTCCAGACTGGTGCTGCATACTCCAGTATGGGCTAAAAATACACAGTGTACAGTGTCTTGAAGGATTCCTTATTAAGGTATCGGAACGCTATTCTCAGGTTTGCCGGGCGCCGTTATGCTGCAGCGGTTATTTGGTTGATGTGTGCCTCCGGTGTGTGCTCGGTGTTATGGTCACCCCAAGGTCTTTCTCCCTGAGTAGGTCTGTAGTCTTTGTCCACCTAGCCTTACTCTGTCTGCGGTTTCTTTGCCCTCCCCAATCTTCATGACTTTGCATTTGGCTGGATTGAATACGAGAACCCAGTTACTGGCCCACTGTCCAGCCTCTCTAGGTCTCTTTGCAGTCCTGCCTCATCCTCATCCGATTTAATTTTCTCATCAACTTCACGTCATCTGCGAACAGGGACACTTCAGAGTTTATTCCTTCCATTGTCGTTCACATATATCAAAAATAGCATTTGGCCCTTGAACTGACCCTGTGGGACCCGTCGTAACAGGCGCCCACTGTGATACCTCTTCACGTACCATGATCGTTGCTGCCTCCCTGTCAGGTATTCCTTATCCATTGCAGTGCCCTTCCTTTTACGTGTGCCTGATCCTCCAGCTTTTGCACTAATCTCTTGTGGGGAAATGTGTTCAAAGGCCTTCTGCAGTCTAGGAAAAAAGCCAATCTACCAACCCTCTCTCTCGTGTCTTACTTCTGTACCTTGTCATTAAAACTCCAGGAGGTTTGTGATAAAAAGATTTGCCTTCCATGAACCCATGCTGGTTTTCATTTATAATCTTGTTCCTTTCCCGGTGTTCGACCACTCTCCCCTGATAATCTTCTCCATGACTTTGCACACAATACATGCAGAGACACAGGTCTGTAGTTTAGTGCCTCGTTTCTGTTTCCTTTCTTAAATATGGGGACTACATTTGCTGTCTTCCATTTCTCAGGGGAGTTGCCCAGTTTCAAGGGATGTGTTGAAGATTGTGGTTAGAGGCACACACGCATCTCTGCTCCTTCTCTAAGGACCCATGGGGAGAATGTTGTCCGGTCCCATCGCCTTTGAGGTGTCAAGGTCACTTTAAGGCTTCTACCTCCCCTCCTCGTTTTCGTATGTCATCCAACACTTGTTGGTATATTCCCTCTTGATGTTCCCTTCTGTGCTGTCTTCCCACAGCCTTCCTGTCTCTACTGTAAAAACTTCCTTAAATCTCCCGTTCAGCTCCTCACATACCTCCTGATCATTTTTTGTGAGTTCTCCACCTTCTGTCCTTAATTGATCACCTGGTCTTTGACTGTTGTCTTCCCCCTGATGTGGCTATACAACAGTTTCGGGTCGTCTTGATTCTCGATGCTATGTCATTTTCTTTACTGTCGTGGGCCTCCCTCCTTACCTGTGCGCACTCATTCCTGGGCTCTGCGACTGATCTCCCTATTTTCGTGTGTTCTCTGCCTTCTGTACTTTTTTCCATTCTCTATTGCATTTTGTTTTTGCCTCCTTACACCGTCGGGTAAACCAGGGGCTTGTTCTGGTCTTCCCGTTGTTACTGTTGCCCTTGGGTATGAACCTTTCCATGCCTCCTTGCATTTTGTTGCTACATATTCCATCATTTCATTTACTGGCTTCCTGCCAGTTCTCTGCCCCACTGGACCCCCTGCAGGAAGTTCTTCAACCCTATGTAGTCCCCTCTTTTTATAGTCAGGCTTTTCCATTTTTCTCCTGTTATTCTCTCCACTTGCAGCTCTACTATTTATTCAAAGCACAGAACCACGTGGTCGCTAGCTCCTAGGGACTCTCAAACTTTATGTCCTCAATGTCTGAGCTGCCCGGGGGTAAACACAAGGTCCAATCTTGCTGGTTCATCCTTCCCCTCTCACTCTGGTAGTGTCCTTAACATGTTGGTGCATGAGGTTTTCCAGCACCACGTCCAACATCCTGGCTCTCCATGTTTCGGGACCCCATGTGGCTCCAGGTTTTCCCAGTCAATCTCCCTGTGGTTGAAATCCCCCATAACCAGCAACTTTGCTCTGCTGGAGTGAGCTCTTTCTTCCCCACTCAGCAAGTGGGTCCACCATTGCTCTGTTGCCTCTTCATATTCCTCTCTTGGCCTCCTGCAGTTCTGTGGTGGATTTTTACATCACTGCAATGAGCACTTTGTGTTCCCCAGACTGAAGTGTACCTGCTTGTAGTCTCTTTCCCCCGGGTCTCATCTATTCCTTCCATTTTCTCGAATTTCCATCTGTTTTTTACGAGCAGAGCAACCCCACCTCCCCCCCCGCCCCTTCTATCTTTCCTCATGATCTGGTATCCTGGTGGGAAGATTGCATCTGTTATTGTCTCCATGAGTTTTGTTTCTGTAACTGCTATGATGTTGGGGACTTTTCATTGATTCTTTCTTGCCATTCCTCCTGTTTATTCGTTTAATCCATCTGCATTGTGTACCAAACCTTCAACTTCTGTTCTAATACTGTAACTGTGGTGCGGGGGGTGGAAACAGAGGGATCGGTGTGTGATGGTTGGTTTGGATTGTTCAGTTGCCTTGGGGGTGTCGTGGCTGGAGTCCTTCTGCAGGTGTTTCTGGGGGGTGCGCTTGTCCTTCCATTTGATCCTGGGTTATTCTGCTCTCCTTTTTCATTTCCTCCATTTCTCCTTTCGTTTTTGAACTCTCTCTTTCATTGTCTTCCTTTCGTCTGTGTTCTGTCTCGGTCGAGGTACACACTCCGGAACTCCTGCTTGCCTCTCAGTCGTTGCTTTCTCCTGCAGGATTCATGGTTCGGGTTGATTCTGCCTTGAAAATTACTTTGAGAGGCCGATTCCTTTTCTTTGTGAACCACCCAATTCTCCGAAAATTTGCCACCTGGGTCATGTCCCCCTCGCCTATCACCTTCATGATGTCTTCA
>NC_069472.1:487217-508735 GCF_026875155.1 Cherax quadricarinatus | reverse complement strand
ACTGAGGTTTTACACAACCATAACACCTTACCGACAGTCATTGGGGTGTTACATAACTGGTAACACCTTACCAACAGTCTCTGAGATGTTTACATAACTGGTAACACCTTACCAACAGTCACTGGGGTGTACACAACTGGTAACACCTATACAAACAATCACTCAGGTGTTACATTTAAAATAATGTTATCTGAGAATCGTTTACACTTTGTTTACTGCTAAAACTTAATCGTCTTCATCTTATTATTCGTACAGTTTCTATGATAATTGCTACATATAATTACTTATTCGACAGTAAGTTTGTGTTGCTGAATATTATTGTAATAATGTTGTTAAACATATATTAGTTATATATGAATTGTAAAAAATACCGATACGTGAAAAATTTTGGTAATAAAAAATTTTTTGTACTGAAATATATTGTATTGATAAAGTCACTGCTTGGCAATACGTCACAAATTAAAGAATCCAGATGGTAAAATTTTGTCAAATTATTTATAACAGTTTGTTGTTCTCTCAACTTTCTCTGCAGTTCTTGACATTCTTCAAATGTTCAAATTTATATGGAAATATTTTTGGATTCTTGTTTTTAATACTTTCTGCAGCACTTCTTTGATTTTATTTGAATTATGAATCACTACAACTCTAAGAAAATGTTAACAACTGAAAAATAATTAAGTTAGCAGTTATCATCAATGGAAGTTTACTACTTTTAATTAGTATGACAGAATAATGTTTCCAATTATGATTTTAAACACACCAAAACATAACGTTAAGTATTATTTATAATATAAACATTAGACTAAAGAAATAACATTGATCCCCCCATTCATGATATAATACTCTAACTTTAAACATCTCAATACATTACATCACAGTATTAATTTTACATTTTAACTGACATTCACACAACACAAAACATTAGAACATAACATAGTATGTTAGACAGAGTCGTACTGTCCAGTGTGCACCAGCCACCATCTTAATTATTTTTGTCAAAGGATCGAATATCCCCAGCTGATAGTTTTTATTTTAATCACATAACGTTTATACTGTGTGTGGTGGAGGGGTGGTCTTAATGTTTTATTATAGTCTAGAGGAGGTGAAGGAAGTGAAAAATATAAGAGAGAGGGAAAATTTATTTTTCCATAAGAAATTCATAATAGTGTCTTTACCTGACCCACAAGTGTCTAAAACTAGTAACTTTTCACACCTTCCACAATGAATGTCTTGAAAATCCCAGAAACCAACATTCTTCATCAGAATATTGAAATTTATAAAGTTACTAAATTCCCGAACATTTAGGAAGACTGATTTTTTTCTGCCTCCAAGGTTTTGATTTTATTTTGAAAAGGCAAACAAATTTAACAACCGTAAGGGGAGACATATGAATGAATTGGGCACAAATTTGTGTACAGATGTATGTGTGGCATAGCGTGACGTCCTGTGTGTTGAGTGTGTGTGTGTGTGTGTGGTGTGAGGTGTGTGTGTAGTGTTTGATGAGTGTGTGTTGTGAGTGAGTGTGTGTGTGTGTGTGTGTGTGTTGTTTATTAATGCATAATAGTGTAAGAGGCGAGAGGTGTGTTTACACGTGTGCGCGCGCACGCGCACTGCATAGTTTCTGTGCAGTAAACAGATGTGAAACAAGAGCTGTATTGCGGAAATGCGCAAATGAGCGTAAAAGTAAGAGCGTGTGTGTAATTAAGTTTGTTTAGGTACAGGTACACGTAAAAACAGTACAACAAATTATTATAGCATAAAACATATGTGTAAATTTACCCCAGGATAACCCAAACAAAAAGTCAGATAACGTGACTCCATTTGTATTGGTGTCGCGTCTTTGCAGATAAACAGACAACAACCAAATAAAACTAAAAAGTTCAACACTTATTATTACAGTTCGGTGGAGGTGAACAAACACATTACAAACAAAACACTCATCAACACACAATAAAACAATCCAAACCCACTAAAACTGATGAATAAGAACAACTCTTATATTTAATGAGAAGAATCGTATAACATAAATAGAACTCACAAATTTTCACAAAGTGCCAGCCTTGGTGACCGAACTGGACGGTAGCTTCGTCTGCGTCTGGCTGACACAACGTCTAAGACAGTCTTGTGGGTATAAATACAGGACACCGAATTCTGGTGTCCCCGTCCTTAAGTCCACCCCACCTGGACAGTCTCTACCTGTAGACACTAAACAAGACCTCTTCTCATCTGCATATCACTTGGGGTGGCCTGACTGACTCGGATACCATAACCCTGGAGACGGCTGAGATGGAAGATTCCTAAGGTACAGTTAGGAAGGGAGACATCCGGGGGCCCCGATGGATTCCTGACACACAGAACCTGGGAAAGGCGAGGATACCCTGGCAAATGGGAAACGGGAGAATATCTGAAGGCTGACAGATGGCCTCTGCACACATGGATCTGGAAAGACGAGGATACTGGTTGTTGAGGCAAACCTTGGAAAGTGAGGAAAGAGAATATCATGAGGGGACACAGAAGGACTCCTGACACATGGACCAGAAAGCGAGGATACCCTGGGATGTGGGGAAAGGGAAATATCTGAAGGCGGACAGATGGACTTCTGACACATGTACCTGGAAAGTCGAGGTACTGTTTGTTGAGCAGACCTTGGGGACGTGAGGAAAGGATAATAATAGAGGGACACAGATGGACTCCTGGACAAAGGACCTGGGAAAGAGAGGATACTGTTGCTATGCAGACCTTGGAGAATGGAAAAGGGAGAAAATCTCAGAGGGAAAGAACGAGGATAACTGGTTGTTGAGGCAAACCTTGGGAAGTGAGGAAAGGAGAATATCCTGAGGGGACACAGATGGACTCCCCCTGGACACATGGACCAGGGAAAGGCGAGGATACCTTTGGGGAAGTGGGAAAGGAGATATCAGAAGGCGGACAGATGGACTTCTGGACACATGGACCTGGAAAGTCGAGGATACTGGTGTTGAGGCAGATCTTAGGGGAAAGTGAGGAAAGGCGAATTCTGAGGGACACAGATGGACTCCTGTACACATGATCGTGGCAAGAGGGGGATACAGGTTGCTAATGCCAGACCTTGGAGAATTGGGGAAAGGAGAAAATCTAGGGAAGACAGGATACTGGTTGTTGAGGCAAACCTTGGGGAAGTGAGGAAAGAGAATATCTGAGGGACCAGATGAACTCCGGACACATGGACTGGAAGCAAGGAAACCCAGGGGAAGTGGAAAGGGGAATAGCTTGAAGGCGTACAAGATGGATCCCGACACAAGATCTGGGAAAGACGAGGATACTGGTTGTTGAGGCGGGGACCTTGGGAAGTGAGGAAAGGAGAATATCTGAAGGGACCAGATGGCCTCCGATACATGGACTGGGAAAGAACGAGGACACAGTGTTGAGGCAGACCTGGGAGAGTGGAAAGAAGAATATCTGAGGGAACAGATGACTCCTGACACATGAAAACCTGGGGACCTGGAAAGTGGGGAAAGGGAGAATATCCGAGGAAAGGCGAGGATACTTGTTGTTGAGGCAGACCTTGAGATGTGAGGAAAGGAGAATATCAGAGGGGACACAGAAGGATTCCTACACATGGACCTTGGAGAAAGGGGGAAACAGGTGCTAAGCAGACCTGGGAGAAGTGGAAAGGGAGAATATCTGAGGGGACACAGATGGACTCCTGACACATGAACCTGGAAATCTTCAAAAACACAGTAAGCCGATGGGTGGACCTTTAAACGACGAACCACTGCCTCCACGTGGCAAGGTCTGGTAACTCAGTAAATAACTCGAGGCCGACAGTGGGTCGCAAATCATAATAATGACAATTTCGATTTCTTATAAAACTGAGATGTGATTATTTACTTTAGGGTGCTTTAAATTTACCTGAAACAAGAATAATTTTTAACCAATATTCTGGATAACAGATGATGTTCTCTCACACACGACACAACATGCATAGGGCTCGACATGGTTTGTCCGTATATTAAAAACATAAATTTAAAGGATCGAGAAAGATCAGATCTTTGGTCAGATTGGTAAGAACACGTACTGACTGACTGATATGGTTAGAACGTTATTATGAACAAGGTGGGATCAGTGAAAGAGAAGAGAGAGCGAGAGAGAGAGAGAGAGAGAGAGAGAAGAGAGAGAGAGAGAGAGAGAGAGAGGAGAGAGAGAGAAGAGAGAGGGGGGGGATAAGAGAGAGGAGAGAGAGAAGGAGAGAGAGAGAGAGAGAGAGAGAGAGAGAGAGAGAGAAGAGAGAGAGAGAGAGAGAGAGAGAGAGAGAAGAGAGAGAAGAGTGAGAGAGAAAGAGAGAACATGTACTGAACACTTTATGATCTGGAATAGAACACTCCCATCCAACACATTCACGTACACGTAAATATTGTTCACACCATAGACTTTATGTGATCCTGCATCACATAATGTGGATGATAATGGATGGTTGGTAGTGGATGGTTGGGTAGTGATGTTTGGTTCGTGATGTTTGGTAGTGGATGTTTGGTAGTGGATGTTAGGTAGTGATGTTTGGAGTGGATGTTTGTAGAGGATGTTGGTAGTGGATGTTTGGTAGTGGATGTTTTGGTACTGGATGTTTGGAGTGGATGGTTGGTATTGGATGTTTTGTAGTGGATTTTGGTAGTGGATGATGTAGTGGATGGTTGGTAAGTGATGATTGTAGTGGATGTTTGGTAGTGGATGTTTGGTAGTGAATGTTTGGGTAGTGGATGTTTGGTAGTGGACTATTGGTAGTGATGTTATGGTAGTGGAGATGTTTGGATAAGTGATGTTTTCGTAGAGGATGTTTGGTAGTGGATGTTGGTAGTGGATGGTTGGTAGTTGATGTTTTGGTAGTGGATGTTTGGTAGTGGATGGTTCCGGTAGTGAAGGATGGTAGTGGATGTTACGTTAGTGATTTAGGTAGTTTTGGATGGTTGGTAGTGGATGTTGGTATGGGATGTTTGGAAGTAAGAAGTTTGGTAGTGGATGTTTTGGTAGTGGATGTTTTTGGTAAGTGGATGGATGGTAGTGGATGTTGGTAGTGGATGGTTGGTAGTGGATGTTGGTAGTGATGTTTGGTAGTGGATGTTGGTAGTGGTGGGATGGTAGTGGATGTTCGGTAGTGGATGTAGGTAGTGGATGGTTTGTAGTGGACGTTTGGTAGTGGATGTTTTGGTTGTGGTGTTTGGTAGTGGATGTTTGTAGTGATGTTTGTAGTGGTGGTTGGTAGTGGATGGTTGGTAGTGGATGGTTGGTAGTGGAATGGTTGTAGTGGATGGTGGTATGTTGGTGGTAGTGGATGGTAGCGGTGATGGTTGGTAGTGGATGTTTGTAGTGGATGTTTGTATGGATGTATGGTAGTGGAGTTGGTAGCGGTGGTTGGTAGTAAATGGTTGGGAGTGGATGTTGGTATGGATGGTTTGCTAGTGGATTGGTTGGTATGGAAATGGTGGTAGTGGATGTTGGTAGTGGATGGTTCAGGTGGATGGTTGGTAGTGATGGTTGGAATGGATGACGTATGGATGGTTGGTAGTGGATGTTTGGTAGTGGATGGTTGGTATGGATGTTGGTAGTGGATGTTGGTAGTGGATGGTTGGGTAGTGGATGGTTTTGGTAGTGGATGGTTGTATGGATGTGGTAGTGGATGTGGTAGTGGGAGGTTGCTGTGGATGGTTGGTTATGAGGTTGGTATGGATGGATGTAGTGGATGATGGTAGTGATGGTTGGTATGGATGGTTGTAAGGATGGTTGGTAGTGGATGGTTGGTAGTGAGTTGGTAGTGGATGGTTGGTAGTGATGGTTGCAGGTGGATGGTTGGTAGTGGAATGGTGGAAGTTGGATGGTTGGAAGTGGATGAGTGGGTAGTGGATGGTTGGTATGGATGGTTGTAGTGGATGGTTGGGTAGTGGATGGTTTGGTAGTGGTGTGGTAGTGGATGGTGGTAGTGGATGGTTTGGTAGTGGATGGTTGGTAGTGATGGTTGGTAGTGGATGTTTGGTAGTGATGGTTGGTAGTGGATGGTTTGGTCGTGGATGTTTGTAGTGGATGGTTTGTAGTGGGGATGGTTGGTAGTGGATGTTGGTAGTGAGTTGTGTAAGAGACGGCTGATATAATTGTGATGCGCATATTTTATCTTTACGATCACTTTACTGACATAATTCTGACACACACTTTACCAATAACTTCACTGATCAAAATGCTGACACACACTTTACCATCACATCACTGATCTTATTCCTGACACACACTTTACATCACTCACTGATCAAAATCTGACACACTTACATCACTTCACTGATCTAATTCCTGAACACACTTTCCATCACTCACTGATCATAATTCAGACACACACTTTACAACCATCACTAGACTGATCATAATTCTGACACACACATAACCATCACTTCACTGATCAAAATCTGAACACACACTTTACCATCACTCACTGATCATAATTCTGACACCACTTTACCTCACTTCACTGATCATAAATCTGACACACTTTACCATCACTTCACTATCAAAATTCTGACACACACTTTACCATCACGTTCACTGATCCATAATTCTGACACACCTTTACCATCAATTCACTGATCATAAATCAGACACACACTTTACCATCACTTCACTGATCATAAATCTTACACACACGTTACCAAACTTGACTGATCAAAATTCTACACACACTTTTACCATACTTCACTGATCATAATTCTGACACACACTTTACCATCACTTTCACTGATCATAATTCTGACTCACACTTTACCATCACTTCACTGAAACACTAATACTGACACACTTACCATCACTTTCACTGAACATAATCTGACACACTACTTTACCATCACTTCACTGAACATAATTCTGACACACACTTTACCATCACTTCACTGATCATAATACGACTCTCACTTTACCATCACTTCACTGATCAAAATTCTGACACACACTTTACCATCACTTCACAGATTCATAATTCTGACACACACTTTACCATCACTTCACTGATCAAATTCAGACACACACTTTACCATCACTTCACTGATCAGATCTGACTCACACTTACCATCACTTCACTGATCATTAATTGCCTACACACACTTTACCATCCACTTCAATGATCATAATCTGCACACACTCTACATCACTTCACTGATCATAATTCTGAAACACACTTTACCATCACTTCCACTGATCATAATTCTGACACACACTTTAACCATCACTTCACTATCATAATTCTGACAACACACTTTACCATCACGTCACTGATCATAATTCAGACACACACTTAACCATCACTTCACAGATCATAATACTGACATAACACACTTACCATCACTTCACTGATCATAATTCTGACACACACTTTACCAACACATTCCTGATCATAATCAGACACACACTTTACCCATCACTTCACTGATCATAATTCTGACACACCATTACCATCCCCTACACTGATCAAAATTCTGACACACTTACCATCACATTCAACTGATCCTAATTCTGACACACACTTTCCAACTCTTCACTTATTCATAATTCAGACACACACTTTACCATCACTTCACTGAGCTATAAATCTGACACACACTATACCATCACTTCACTGATCATAAATACTGACTCACACTTTACCATCACTTCACAAACAAAATACCTGACACACACGTTTACCATCACTTCCACAGATCAATAATTCGACACACTTTACCATCCACTTCACTGATCAAATTCTGACACACTCTATACCATCATTCACTGATCATAATTCCTACACACACTTTAACCATCACTTCACTATGTTCATAATTCGACACACACATTACCATCACTCACTGATCATAATTTCTGACTCACACTTTACCACACTCCACTGATCATAAATCGACACACACTTTACGCATCACATCCCTGATCATAATTCTGACTCCACACTCCAACATCACTCACAGAACATAATTTTGACACACCTTTAACCATCACTTCACTGAACTAATTCTGACACACACTTACCATCAACTTCACTGATCATAATTCTGACACACACTTTTTACCATCCACTTCCCTGATCATAATTCTGACACACACTTTACCATCACTTTCACTGATCATAATTCCGACACACAACATTACCATCACTTCAACTGATCATAATTCTGACTCACACATACCATCACTTCAACAGATCATAATCCCTGAACACACAATTTACCATCACACCTTCCACTGATCATACTTCTGACACACACTTTACCATCACTTCACTGATCATAATTTCTGACACACACTTACCAACACTTCCTGATCATAATTCTGACACACACTTACCATCACTTCACGATCATAATATCTGACACACACTTAACCATCACTTCACGATCATAATTCTGACACACACTTTACCATCACTTCAACTGGAACATAATTCTGACACCCACTTTACCATCACTTCACTGATCTATTCTGACACACACTTTACCATCATTTTTTTCTTTCCCTATCAAACTTCTGACACACTTTACCATCACTTCACTGTATCATAAATTCGACACACACTTTACCATCCACTTCTCAGATCATAATTCGAACACACTTTACCATCACTTCCTGATCATACATTTCTGACACACCACTTTACCACAACTTCACTGATCATAATTCTGGACCACACTTTACCATCACTTCACTGATATAATCTGACACACACTTTACCAACACAACACTTATCAAAATTCTGACACACAATTTAACCATCACTCACTGATCATATTACTAGACACACACTTACCATCACTTCACTGATCAACTATCTGACACACACTTTACATCACTTTCACTGATCATAAATTCTGACTCTCACTTAACCATCCCTTCACAATCATAACTCTGACACACACTTTACCATCACTTCACTGATCATTATTCGTGACACACACTTTACCATCACTTCACTGATCATAATTCTGACACACACTTTACCATCACTTCACGATCATAATTCTGACACACACTTTACCATCACATCACTGAACATAATTCTGACACACACTTTACCATCACTTGACAGATCATAATATCTGACACAACTTACCATCACTTCACTGATCATAAATCAGACATCACCCTTTCACCATCACTTCACTGATCAAATTCTGACTCACACTTTACCAACACATCACTGATCATGAACTTTCTGACAACACACCTTTACCATCACTTCACAGATCATAAATCTGACTCACACTCCACCATCACTTCACTGATCATAATTCTGACACACACTTTACCAACACTTCACTGATCATAATTCTGACCCACACTTTACCACACATCCCTGATCATAATTCTGACACACACTTTTACCATCACTTCACTGATCAAATTCAGACATACACTTACCATCACTTCACTGATCATAAGTCTGACACACACTTTACCATCACATCCACTGAACATAATTCTGACTCACACTTCTACCATCACATCACTGATCAGAATCCTGACACACAATTACCATCACTTCACTGATCATAATTCTGCACACACTTTACCATCACTTCACTGATCATAATTCCTGACTCACACTTTACCAACACTTCACTGATCCAAAATTCTGACACCCACTTTACCATCACTACACTGATCATAATTCCCTGACACACACTTTACCATCACTTCACTGATCATTAATTCTGACACACACTTTACCATCACTTCACTGATGATAATTCTGACACACACATTTACCATCACTTTCACTGATCATAATTCTGACACACTAACCATCACTTCACTGACATAATCTGACCACACACTTTACCCATCACTTCACTGATCATAATACTGACACCACACTTTACCATCACTTCACTGAACAAAAATCTGACACACACTTTACTATCAATCACTGATCATAATTCAGAACACACTTTACCATCACTTCACTGATCATAATTCTGACACACATTTTACAGCACTTCACTGATCATGAAAAATCTGACACACACTGTTACAACAATTCACTGATCATAATTTCTGACACACCCTTTACCATCACATCACTGATCATAATTTCAGACTCACACTTGACCAATCACTTCACTGAATCAAAATTCTGACACACACTTATACCACACATCACTGATCTAATTCTGACACACACTTTACCATCACTTCACTGATCAAAAATTCTGACACACACTTTACCATCACATCACTGATCATAATCTGACTCACACTTTACCATCACTTCATCTGATCATAATTCTGACACACGACTTTACCATCACTTCACTGATCATAATTCTGACACACTCTTTACCATCACTTCAACTGATCATAATTTCTGACACACCTTTAACCATCACATCACTGATCATAATTCTGACACACACTTTACCATCACTTCACTGATCATAATATCTGACACACTTACCATCACTCACTGATCTAATTCCTGACACACACTTATACCATCACTTCACTGATCATAAATCTGACACACACTTACCATCACTCACGGATCCTAATTCATGACACACACTTTACCATCACATCAACAGGATCATAATTCTGAGCACACACTTTACACACTTCAACTGATCATTAATCTGACACACACTTTACCATCACTTCCACTGATCATAATCTGACACACACTTAACCATCACTTCACTGATCATATTCGGACCCACACTTTACCAATCACTTCACTGATCATAAAACTGACACACACTTTACCAACACTTCACTGAACATAATTCTGACTCCTCAATTACCATCACTTCACTGTCATAAATCTGAACACACACTTAACATCACTTAACTGATCATAATTCAGACCCACACTTTACCATCACAACACTGATCAAAATTCTGACACACACTTTTACCATCACTTCACGATCAAAATTCAGGACACACACATTACCATCACTTCACTGATCAATAATTCTGACACACACTTTACAATCACAAGACTGTGATGCGATAATTCGACACAAACATTACCATCACTTCCACTAGATCATAATTCCTGACTCCCACTTAACCAACAACTACACTGATCAAAATTCTGACTCACTACATTACCATCACTTCACTGATCATAAATCTGACACACACTTTAACCATCACTTCACTGATCATAATTCTGACTCACACTCCACCATCACTTCACTACATAATTCTGACACACACTTTACCACACTTCACTGATTCATAATTCTGACACACACTTTACCATCACTTCACGATCATAATTTCTGAACACACACTTTACCATAACTTCACTGATCATAATTCCGACACACCCTTTACCATCAACTTCACTGATCATAATTCTGACACACACATTACCATCACTTCACTGACAAAATTCTGATCACACTTTAACCATCACTTCACGATCATAATTCTGACACACACTTACCACGGGTGTGGATTTATTTTTGTGGGGGGTTTTTTGTTGGTTTTTTTGGGAGAGTGGAGGAGAGAGAGAGAGTGAGGAGAGAGGCCAATTAACGATCATAATTCTGACACCACACTTTACATCACTTCACGGATCTAATCTTGACTCACACTTTACCATCACTTCACTGATACATAATTCTGACACACACTTTACCATCACTTCACTGATCATAATTCTGACACACACTTTACCACACTTCACTGATCATAATTCTGACACACACTTACCATCCTTCACTGATGATAATTTTGACACACACTTTACCATCACTTCACTGACATAATCTGACGACACTTTCCCTCACTTCACTGATCATAATCTGACACACACTTTACCATCACTTTCACTGATCATAATTCTGACACCACTTTACCATCACTCACTGATCTAATTTCTGACACACACTTTACCATCACTTCACTTGATCATAATTCTGACACACATTACATCAACTTCACTGATCATAATTCTGACACACAGTTTACATCACTTCACTGATCATAATTCTGACACACACTTTACTAACATCACTTCACCTGATCATATTTCAGACACACACTTACCAACACTTCACTGAACAAAATTCTGACACATACACTTTACCATCACTTCACTGATCAAAATTCCGACTCACACTTTACCATCACTTTCACTGATCAAAATACTGACAACCACTTTAGCAACACTTCACTGATCAAATTCTACACACACTTTACCATCACTTCACTGATCATATGCTGACACAAGGGTCACTTTACCATACACTCACTGATCATAAATCTGACACACACTTTACCATCACTTCACTGATCATAATTCTGACACACAAACCTTACTTTACCATCACTTTCACTGACATAATTCCTGACACACAATTTACCATCACTTCACTGATCATAATTCTGACAACACACTTTACCTGTTCTTGGTCAACATTATTATTCCACATAATTATTACATTCTTTAAAATTTTCCTCTTTCTTCTTTTTATAAACATTTAAGAACTAAAAATCCTGACTATCAGAACTTTTATTACAACTGTGTCACACACACTTCAATCTAAAAACAATCTAAATTTCAAATCTGACTGGCTGACTCTCCTGACAGCAGAGTCAGCCAGGCTGACAGCAGAGTCAGCCAGCTGGCACAGAGTCACCCAGGCTGACAGCACGAGTCACCAGCTGACAGCAGAAGTCAACCCATGGCTGACAGCAGAGTCTCCCCAGGCCCCCCTTTGGAAAAAAAAAAACAAAGCAAGTCACCTCAGGCTGACAGCAGAGTCCACCCAGGCAGAACAGCAAGAGTCCCCAGGCAGACAGCAGAGACACCCAGGCTGACAGCAGAGTCACCCAGGCAGACAGCAGAGACACCCAGCAGACCGCAGAGTCACCCAGGCTGAACAGCGAGTCAGCCAGGCTGACAGCTGTACCACAGAAACTGTAGCTCTTCTTTACTGTGAATAATTATGTAGTTCTACAATTTTCTTCTGATGTTTACTTTCACTTTTGTCTTCCACATAAACATCACTACAAACACCAGCTACCACACAAATATAATACTTACCTGTATAAAACGTTCTCATAAACATATCTACACTCTCCACACCATTGTATAAATAAACAATAATATGTATATTATAAGAGACCTTAGGAAAATCTTATTAATATTTCAAATTTTCTAGAAACTGAATGAGGTTACAATCAATGGATGAAATATTTTGGGAAAGGATGTAAATATGAGAAGAAGTGACTAACTTGAGAGACTTGAGTTTAAGACAGAGAAAATATTCTTATAAATCATCTTAATGAACACTTTGTTTAAGTAGAATAAATTCATTAATGACATAAAAACATTCACCACCACAGATACAAAACAAAAACTTTCGGTGATGAACATAAAAACTGTCAACTTGGATGGTGGTGGTTGCCACTACCTGGCCAGTACGACGCCACAACCTGGCCAGTACGACGCCACAACCTGGCCAGTACGACGCCACAACCTGGCCAGTACGACGCCACAACCTGGCCAGTACGACTGTGTGTTAATGTCTCCCATACTGTTGTTATGTACTGTGATGTATCATTGTTAACATATATTACACACTGAATGTTGTGGTGCACTATATTGCAGAATTATATGACACACTGAATATTGCAGAGATATATGGCACACTGAATGTTGTGGTGCACTATATTGCAGAATTATATGACACACTGAATGTTGCAGAGATATATGGCACACTGAATGTTGTGGTGCACTATATTGCAGAATTATATGACACACTGAATGTTGCAGAGATATATGGCACACTGAATGTTGCAGAGATATATGGCACACTGAATGTTGCAGAGATATATGGCACACTGAATGTTGCAGAGATATATGGCACACTGAATGTTGCAGAGATATATGGCACACTGAATGTTGCAGAGATATATGGCACACTGAATATTGTGGTGCACTATGTTGCAGAGAATATAGCATAAATTTCAAAGTGCTGAAAAAGACAAAATTTGGGGGGGGGAAACCCTATTAAATTGAAAAGTTTGTTTCACGGGTTTGAAATTTTCCTCTCTGTTACAATGTTTTTTTCACCACCATGTTTTGTTGTGTGTGTAAAAAAGTCTGCCGAAAACCCCAAGAGTTAAAACACGTATGTAAACTTTTTTGGAAAACATCTGATGGGAAAACCCTTTTTGGGCAGGATTTCACCCTTTAGGATTCTTTTGGAAAGGATTCAAGTTTTATAAGACGAAGAAATTGAAGAACACTCCCGGGAAAGGAAATTTTTCCCCCGAGGCTTTTGGGTAAAAAAACCTTTGGGTAGGTTTCTTCGAAAAATAGAGTGTTAGCGGACTTTTTGGGTGAAAGACTTTGGGAAAGGGGTTTCCCGTTTTTACGTAAAAGTTAAAACCCAAGTAAAGCGGTTTTTAAATAACCCCAAAAAACAGTAAAGTAACACAAAAAAAAAAAAAAAGCAACACATAAAAAAAAATAAAATAAAAAAAAAAGCAGAAAAGTGACACAAAAAAACATTTTGTAGTAAAAAAAATTAAAAACACATAGTGACACATAAAAAACCCCAAAGTGACATAAAAACAGTGAAAAACCAAAAAAAAAAACAATAGCCCCCTAGTGGAAAATTAAACAATTTGGTAACGCATAAAACAGCAAAAAACAAAAAACAAATCCCATAACGGAAACAGTACAACAACACAGAACAGTATAATACAAGAGAATAAATGTAAAAAACCCAAGACCATTTTTTAGGTGCCCAACTTTACCATATTGTCGGGGAAAAATTGTTTGTTTTACCCCAGCAAAATTTATATTTTAGGGTAAGAAATAAAAAAAGGGAGGAACCCCGGGCCAGGGGCCTTTTGGGCCCCATACGGGCGGGCCTTTACAATTTTTCCCATAAAAAACCATTTCCCCAAACCCCAAATTTTTAAAATGCTACCCAAGAAAAAAGTCTGATGTGAAAGCCCCCACACAAATCCAACCCCTCCCACTCATGTACTTATCCAAACCTAAAAATTTTAAAAAAACCCAAAGTCCTAAACCCAATAACCCAACTAGGTAACTGTTTTTACTCCTCAAACCCTATTTCCAAAAACCCAAAACTTTTCCCCTGTCCCCTTTTTAAAAATTTTTAAAATTATCTAATTTAAATCCCTTTCTCAATCTTCCCTTTTTTTTAAAGTACTGTAAAAAGGGAAAATACAATGCCTGCCCTTTTAAAAAGGGGGGTTTGGGGGTAACGGCCCTTATTTTTTGCGGGGCCCCTGTTAGCCTCGAGTTTCTCTGAGTTTCCAAAAACCTTGGGCCCCGTGGGGCCAAATGGTTTTGTCTTTAAGGTACCAGTGTTGTTCATTCGGGGGTTGTTCATTCATTGTTGTTCCCCCTCATTGTTGTTCATTTCGGTATTGTTCCTTTCAGTGTTGTTCATGTCGGTATTGTTCATGTCGGTGTTGTTCATGTCATTGTTGTTCATGTCGGTATTGTTCTTTTCAGTGTTGTTCATGTCGGTATTGTTCATCTATAGCACTGACTGTTAATTATCAGTATTATTTTTTGGTTGCGTTTATTCATCATAGTGAAGCTGAATGTTGTTCTTGTATGTGATCATTCATCATAGTGAACATGAATGTTGTTCTTGTATGTGATCATTCATCATAGTGAACATGAATGTTGTTCTTGTATGTGATCATTCATCATAGTGAACATAAATGTTGTTTTTGGTATGTGATCATTCATCATAGTGAACATGAATGTTGTTCTTGTATGGGGATCATTCTCAAGTGAACATGAATGTTGTTTTGTATGTGATCATTCATCATAGTGAACATGAATGTTGTTCTTGTATGTGATCATTCATCATAGTGAACATGAATGTTGTTCTTGTATGTGATCATTCATCATAGTGAACATGAATGTTGTTCTTGTATGTGATCATTCATCTTTAGTGAACATGAATGTTGTTCTGTATGTGATCATTCACCCAAAGTGAACATGATGTTGTTCTTGTATGTGATCATTTCATCATAGTGAACATGAATGTTGTTCTTGTATGTGATCATTCATCATAGTGAACATGAATGTTGTTCTTGTATGTGATCATTCACCCATAGTGAACATGAATGTTGTTCTTGTATGTGATCATTCTCATAGTGAACATGAATGTTGTTCTTGTATGTGATCATTCATCTAAAGTGAACATGAATGTTGTTCTTGTATGTGATCATTCATCATAGTGAACATGAATGTTGTTCTTGTATGTGATCATTCATCATAGTGAACATGAATGTTTGTTCTTGTATGTGATCATTCATCATAGTGAACTGAATGTTGTTCTTGTATGTGATCATTCATCAAAGTGAACATGAATGTTGTTCTTGTATGTGATCATCATCAAAAGTGAACATGAATGTTGTTCTTGTATGTGATCATTCATCATAGTGAACTGAATGTTGTTCTTGTATGTGATCATTCATCAAAGTGAACATGAATGTTGTTCTTTTATGTGATCATTCATCATAGTGAACATGAATGTTGTTCTTGTATGTGATCATTCATCATAGTGAACATGAATGTTGTTCTTGTATGTGATCATTCATCAAAGTGAACATGAATGTTGTTCTTGTATGTGATCATTCATCATAGTGAACATGAATGTTGTTCTTGTATGTGTTCATTCATTATAGTGAACATGAATGTTGTTCTTGTATGTGTTCATTCATTATAGTGAACATGAATGTTGTTCTTGTATGTGATCATTCATCATAGTGAACATGAATGTTGTTCTTGTATGTGATCATTCATCAAAAGGAACATGAATGTTGTTCTTGTATGTGATAAATTCATCATAGTGAACATGAATGTTGTTCTTGTATATGACATTCATCATAGTGAACATGATGTTGTTTTGTATATGATCATTCATCATAGTAAACATGAATGTTGTTCTTGTATATGATCATTCATCATAGTGAACATGAATGTTGTTCTTGTATATGATCATTCATCATAGTGAACATGAATGTTGTTCTTGTATGTGATCATTCATCATAGTGAACATGAATGTTGTTCTTGTATATGATCATTCATCATAGTGAACATGAATGTTGTTCTTGTATATGATCATTCATCATAGTGAACATGAATGTTGTTCTTGTATGTGATCATTCATCATAGTGAACATGAATGTTGTTCTTGTATATGATCATTCATCATAGTGAACATGCTGGTTGGCCTATGCCAGGTAGGTCTTTCTCAAATCCAACTTTTCAGCAATTAACTCTCTCCACCTGACCCTTCACGTCACTATGCTCCCTATACATACTCACATAGTCTGCTCAGGTAAAGCTGTTTGTGACTTGATAAAGTCCACTGTGTGGGTGTTACACTTAAGCTTAAAAGTCAATAAATATTACGTTCATGTGAGATTCAGACATAACAATTTAGACAGAGAGTTTGGGATGGAAATAAACTTCAAGTACAATCTCAGTTTAATGAAGTAATTTCATAGATATTATAAAATGTCAGGCATGTAACTTTATACATTTTCTGTTTATACTGATAAGAAGTATATACAACAGGGAATCTTTTACCGTATTTTCCCGTATGATGTCTTAAAGCTTTGTTTCACAAAGAAACTTTATATCAGACTAATTACACATAAATACAATCTTCTTCTCTATAATTAACTGGTTTTATAACAAGAGGAATCAGATAGAGTATAAGTATTGCCCAGAATATACTATGGTGAGGAAGAGCAATTAACAACTGTCTAATAAGACCAGTGAACGAGTGTTGACTAGTCGGCTGGTAAATTCACTCTGTTCCAAGACGAACACCTTGCTTGGACGTTGGGTAGGTCACTCACCTGGCAAACACCTAACCAAATATACAGTGATGGGGAGGTAACAACAGCAAAAAACTATGTTTAGCCATACTTTTGCATGATTGGATTATTTTATATTAATCTACGTCCTTTACATAAAACAGACACATAATAAAACTACACATATACAGCCAGATATAAATACATAGTTGCATATACAAAAATAATTGTACAAACAAGTAATAATAATACAAGGACGTTCATTTTCAATTTAGCTAATAAAGGAAATGAACGAGGGTGTATAGACGGCGCAACAGTGGGCGAAACGTTGTCAATAAAAATCGCATTATATTGCATGTGAGAATACTTTTCCATCGTGTCGGTATTGTATAGCATTTATCTCCATGTTATGTTAATAACTTATTAACATAATGTAGCATATTACATAATAAAATGTATGACAAAACAAAATATTGCAAAACAATGCAACCCTCCCAAGACAAAAACAAACAAACGATATAAAAGAAGGTAGGAAGGTTGGTGGTCAAGTTTTTTATTTTATCCTCATTCAGACTGATGTTATTTGGGTGTAATTACTCGTACACAATCCACTCACAATATTCTCGATATATGTTGTTACTACGCTGAGATACAAGGCATAAAAAAAAATTAAAAGTTTGATGCTATTGTCAACCTTAAAGTTACTTCTGGGTTACCAGACCCAGCCATCAGTGGCATCTTTACGGTCCACTGACCAGTTACTCTATCAGGATTTCCGGAAGAGAAACCTTTAAGTGCTTTTACTTTAAATATAATTAAGTCTTCCTCTTCTGAACGGCGTCAATACGTAATGGTTGATGCATCTTACGGACAGGATATTACCCATTAAGTATTACCCATTAAGTTTAGACTGTGTGCAAACAAACTTGTCTCTATAGAAAAATAGTAAAAACACTTGGAATCGTTGGGATCAGTTCCATAACTAGAGAATCACTCTTCTGATATATTTACACAACGATGTCACTGAGTCTTAGATAACTATGAGTTATGTCATTGAGTCTTAAATAACGATGAGTGATGTCACTGAGTCTTAGATAACGATGACTGATGTCACTGAGTCTTATATAGTGATGTCACTGAGTCTTAGATAGTGATGTGTGAGTCTGTGATAACGATGTGTAATGTCACTTAAGTTTGAACAGAGTGAAGCCTGACGTATGAGTTAGCTTACCTTGATGAATCTCTGTAAATATAAGTTATTATGTAATAATTATCTCATTTTTCTACAAGTACAGACCTCGCTGACATTACTGACATACTGAATACAAACACATACTATATAGAACACCCAGGTACCTACTTAATGCTAAGTGAACAGGATCAGCAGGTGTAAGGAAACGTTCTCACGGATCCATCTCCGCATTATATAATTATTATCATTATTATTATTCTTATTAGTTTGTCACGTTGAGGCCAGTTTGTGATGCTTTCCCGAGGTTCCTGTGTCCGTCTGTGTCTCCTCACTCATTGATCTTGCATCTAAGTATTCCCCAGGTTCATGTGTCCAGGAGTCCATCTGTGTCCCCTCAGATATTCTCCCTTCCCCACTTCCTGTCCTATACTATCCAACCTTCCACAGGTGCATGTGTCCAGGAGTCCATCTGTGTCCCCTCAGATATTCTCCCTTCCACACTTCCTGTCCTATACTATCCCACCTTCCCCAGGTTCATGTGTCCCTTCCTAACTTCCTATCATACTCTCAATAGTCTCGGCTCTTGCATCTAATCCTTCCCCATCTGTGTGCCCTCAAATATTCTCCCTTCCCAACTTTCTGTCCTATTCTATCCTACCTTCCCCAGGTTCATGTGTCCAGGAGTCCATCTGTGTCCCCTCAGATATTCTCCCTTCCACACTTCCTTCCCCAGGTTCATGTGTCCCTTCCTCACTTCCTATCATACACACAATAGTCTCGGCTCATACATTTAATCCTTCCCCATCTGTGTTCCCTCAAATATTCTCCCTTCCCCACTTTCAGTCCTATTCTATCCTACCTTCCCCAGGTTCATGTGTCCAGGAGTTCATCTTTGTCCCCTCAGATATTCTCCCTTCCACACTTCCTGTCCTATACTATCCTACCTTCCCCAGGTTCATGTGTCCAGGAGTCCATCTGTGTCCTCTCAGATATTCTCCCTTCCACACTTCCTTCCCCAGGTTCATGTGTCCCTTCCTCACTTCCTATCATACACTCAATAGTCTCGGCACTTGCATCTAATCCTTCCCCATCTATGTTCCCTCAAATATTCTCCCTTCCCCACTTTCTGTCCTATTCTATCCTACCTTCCCCAGGTTCATTTGTCCAGGAGTCCATCTGTGTCCCCTCAGATATTCTCCCTTCCCCATTTCCTGTCCTATTCTATCCTACCTTCCCCAGGTTCATGTGTCCAGGAGTCCATCTGTGTCCCCTCAGATATTCTCCCTTCCCCACTTCCTGTCCTATACTATCCTACCTTCCCCAGGTTAATGTGTCCAGGAGTCATCGTGTCCCCTCAGATATTCTCCCTTCCTCATTCCTGTCCTATATATCCTACCTTCCTAGGTTAATGTGTCCAGAGTCTATCTGTGTCCCCTCAGATATTCTCCTTCCCCACTTCCTGTCCTATTCTATCCTACCTTCCCCAGCTTCATGAGTCCAGGAATCTATCCGTGGGCCCCCGGATGTCTTCCCTTCCTCTGAAGCCCTGGAAACTCTTTTCGTATTTTTGTTGCCTAACTCAGTCCCTCCCCCAAGATCAGCAGTCACAACCCAGGTCCGTGGTTCGAAGTGTTCATCCATACACCCTTCACCACTTCCCCGATGTCAGCAAGTCCCACCTCAGGTCCGTGGTTCTAGGTTCACACCTTTCACCACCTCCCAGAGGTCAGCAATCCCACCCCAGGTCCATAGTTCCAAGTGTTTATCCATACACCCTTCACAACTTCCCTGAGGTCAGCAGTTTTAACCAGCCTTGAAGCACTGTCCATATATGATATTACAGAGGAGGACACGCAGAGAATCTGCGCTCTGTAATAACATCCACCTGGACAGACTCGAACGTCGACTACCTGAGACAAGAGAGATCTCTATCACAGTTAACCCACCAAGGGCTGGTCACTCATTGAAAATTTGGAACATATATTTATATTTACTATTGTACCTATGTCAATTATTGCATTATTCAATTATTTATTCGAATAAGTGTATTTGTTAACGTTTTTATGTGCGTAAATTAGTGTCGGTGTGTGAACCTTTGTGTTACCTGCACGATAACTGTAATTAATTGTTATTAGTTATCGTTGTTTTCTTGTTGTTGATCTTTTTTGGCATGGTACACTAAGGTTCTCAAGCACACACTCTTCTATTCACTAAATTCTGGATTTCCGCATACAAATCCTACATACACATCACACATACAGAAGCACGAATAAAGCAACACACACACAAACACAATCATCGGTATCTAACATACACGTATATTTATTAAACAATGCATATTATCCTCTCCTTTCGGTATTACTTGTATATAAACAAATACACACGCATCTACACCTCACACTTCTTCCTCTACGCTACACACACACACACACACACACACCACACACAACACACACACACATGTAAGTCACGTGTACAAACACGGACGC
>NC_069472.1:469717-482217 GCF_026875155.1 Cherax quadricarinatus | reverse complement strand
ATGAACACACCTGACTAACACCTCACCTATCCTTGATCACACCTGAATAACACCTCACCTATCAATGATCACACTTGACTAACACCTCACCTATCCATGATCACACTTTACTAACACCTCTCTATGATGAATGAACTTACTCGACTTTATTCATTATAGTGAACATTAATGTTGTTCTTGCATGTGTTCATTCATCACAGTGAACATATATTTTGTCCTTGGTGGTGATAGCCACTTATGCATATATATGAATATTCATATGTATACAGACGCACAAATGTTCCTAAATAAATATATGCATTTAAAAATTATACATGCATAAATTACCCGCATATGAGAGACTGAAACTTATGGGGATTTTTAGGTCCTACAAGGATCATTAACTAGTCACTACCAGGATCATTAACTAGTCACTACCAGGATCATTAACTAGCCACTACCAGGATCATTAACTAGTCACTACCAGGATCATTAACTAGTCACTACCAGGATCATTAACTAGTCACTACCAGGATCATTAACTAGTCACTACCAGGATCATTAACTAGTCACTACCAGGATCATTAACTAGTCACTACCAGGATCATTAACTAGTCACTACCAGGATCATTAACTAGTCACTACCAGGATCATTAACTAGTCACTACCAGGATCAATAACTAGTCACTATCAGGATCATTAACTAGTCACTACCAGGATCATTAACTAGTCACTACCAGGATCATTAGCTAGTCACTACAAGGATCATTAACTGGTTACTACCAGGATCATTAACTAGTCACTACCAGGATCATTAACTAGTCACTACCAGGATCATTAACTAGTCATTACCAGGATCATTAACTAGTCACTACCAGGATCATTAACTAGTCACTACCAGGATCATTAACTAGTCACTACCAGGATCATTAACTAGTCACTACCAGGATCATTAACTAGTCACTACCAGGATCATTAACTAGTTACTACCAGGATCATTAACTAGTCACTACCAGGATCATTAACTAGTCACTACCAGGATCATTAACTAGTCACTACCAGGATAATTAACTAGTCACTACCAGGATCATTAACTAGTCACTACCAGGATCATTAACTAGTCATTACCAGGATCATTAACTAGTCACTACCAGGATTATTAACTAGTCACTACCAGGATCATTAACTAGTCATAACCAGGATCATTAACTAGTCACTACCAGGATCAATAACTAGTCACTACCAGGATCATTAACTAGTCACAACTAGGATCATTAACTAGTCACAACCAGGATCATTACCTAGTCACTACCAGGATCATTAACTAGTCATTACAAGTATCATTAACTAATCACTGGCTGCTGAAGGTGTGTGGTGACCCGTCACTGGCTGCTGAAGGTGTGTGGTTACCCGTCACTGGCTGCTGAAGGTGTGTGGTGACCCCTCACTGGCTGCTGAAGGTGTGTGGTTACCCGTCACTGGCTGCTGAAGGTGTGTGGTGACCCGTCAGTGGCTGTTAAAGGTGTGTGGTGACCCGTCACTGGCTGCTGAAGGTGTGTGTTGACCCGTCACTGGCTGCTGAAGGTGTGTGGTGAACCGTCACTGGCTGCTGAAGGTGTGTGGCAACCCGTCACTGGTTGCTGAAGGTGTGTGGTGACCCGTCACTGTCTGTTAAAGGTGTGTGGCAACCCGTCACTGGTTGCTGAAGGTGTGTGGTGACCCGTCACTGGCTGCTGAAGGCGTGTGGTGACCCGTCACTGGGTGCTGAAGGTGTGTGGTGACTCCTCACTGGCTGCTGAAGGTGTGTGGTGACCCATCTCTGGCTGCTGAAGGTGTGTGGTGACCCGTCACTGTCTGCTGAATGTGGGTGGTGACCCGTCACTGGCCGCTGAAGGTGTGTGTTGACACGTCACTGGCTGCCGAAGGAGTGTAGTGACCCGTCTCTGGCTGCTGAAGGTGTGTGGTGACCCGTCACTGGCTGCTGAAGGTGTGTGGTAACCCGTCACTGGCTGTTGAAGGTGTGTGGTGACCCATCACTGGCTGCTGAGGGTGTGTGGTGACCCATCACTGGCTGCTGAAGGCGTGTGGTGACCCGTCACTGGGTGCTGAAGGTGTGTGGTGACTCCTCACTGGCTGCTGAAGGTGTGTGGTGACCCATCTCTGCCTGCTGAAGGTGTGTGGCAACCCGTCACTGGCTTCTGAAGGTGTGTGGTGACCAGTCACTGGCTGCTAAAGGTGTGTGGTGACCCGTCACTGGCTGCTAAAGGGGTGTGGTGACCCGTCACTCTCTGCTGAAGGTGTGTAGCAACCCGTCACTGGCTGTTGAAGGTGTGTGGTGACCCGTCACTGTCTGCTGCAGGTGTGTGGTGACCCATCACTCTCTGCTGCATGTGTGTGGTGACCCGTCACTGTCTGCTGCAGGTGTGTTGTGACCCGTCACTGTCTGCTGAAGATGTGTGGTGACCCGGCACTGTCTGCTGCAGGTGTGTGGTGACCCGTCACTGTCTGCTGAAGATGTGTGGTGACCCGTCACTGTCTGCTGAAGATGTGTGGTGACCCGGCACTGTCTGCTGCAGGTGTGTGGTGACCCGTCACTGTCTGCTGCAGGTGTGTGGTGACCCGTCACTCTCTGCTGCAGGTGTGTGGTGACCCGTCACTGTCTGCTGCAGGTGTGTTTTACGTCAACAGGTCGAGACTACCATGATGGTCGACTTTATCCCCAGAGAGTTATTATTTTTGTGTATTTGTTGTTTATAGCAATATTTGTATTAGTATCACATAGTGGAGATAAGTGTGGATGAGAGACGACTGTGGTGACTGAGATCTACTCAGTGAATATTTTGGGAACTCTGAGTCAACATAATTGTTTTAAGAGATATGAATACATTGCCTCTACTAGTACAAGTATGTCTATGAGAATGTGTAAACATGTATGTATGCATGTGTATTAGTGGCATGGGGTTTGGAGTGAGATGTGTGTGCTTATGTGTGCGTGACCTCATACATGTTAGAGTGAGAGGAGAGAACTGTGTGCATTGTATGCATGTGTGCGTATTTGTAATACCTGGGACTGCGTGTGTGTTTTTTATGCATACAAGTGTACGTATAATGGTGTATACGTAAGGTGCGTGTGCTGAGACATACAAATGTGTGTAAAAATATTAATATATGTGTATGTTTGTGCGCTTTTTAGCCTTTGAGTGTTAAATGCAAAAGACGAATAAGTAAATAAAAATGAAAACAAAGTAACATGTAATAGAGTTTTGATGGAGGTGGACAAGTTCTTCAACACTTGGACATTCATCGACGTAAAATAAAACACTCACAAATACTTTTAAACTGTTAAATAAGTAAGGAAAATCTTGTACTAAGTATAAATTCATATTGTAATATAAAAGGAATTCCAAAATTGTTCTTAATTAGCCTCTCCGAGGTGGCCGAACTGTGTGACATGTTGGTGGCGTCTAGCTGGTGTACGGTCGTGGCTGTCTTGGTGGCTGGAATTACTGGACGCAGTTTTCTGTGTGTCCCCTCCAGTAATTCCACACACCTGGACAGTCTCTACCATAGACCAGCTAGACAGGACCAAGTTTCCACGCAGCAAGGTCACTGAGGGTGGCAACCGCTGACTCTGGGGAAGTGGAAACACTGATCCAGGGAAGGCACCGCCGACCTTAGGTAAGTGTGGAAGGGAACACATCCTGGAGCGAACGGATGGAGTCCTGGATACATTAACTTGAGGAAGGTTGTTGTTGAGGCTGACCTTGGGTAAGTGGGGAAGGGGAGACATCCGGTGGCGGACGGATGGATTCCTGGATACATGAACTTGGGGAAGGCATGAATACTAGCAGTTGAGGCTGACCTTGGGTAAGTGGGGAAGGGGAGACATCCGGTGGCGGACGGATGGATTCCTGGATACATGAACCTGGGGAAAACAAGAATACAGGTTGGTGAGGCTGACCTTCGGGAAGTGAGAAAGGGGAAACATCCGGCGGCGGACGGATGGATTCCTGGATACATGAACCAGGGGAAGGCTGAGGCTGGAAGGCAGAGAGAGAGAGAGAGAGAAAGGCGAGGCTGACCTTAGGGAAGTGAGGAAGGGGAGACATCCTGGGGCCCACGGATGGATTCCTGGACACATGAACCTGGGAAAGGCGAGGGGGGGGGGACCTTAAAGACGAACCACTGGCCTCCACGTGGCAAGGTCTGGTAACTCAGAGATAATTCTGAGGCTGACAGTGGTCGCTAATAATACTAGTTTTATTATTAGAATTATTTTATTATTATTATTTTATTGTTATTATTATTATTATTATTATCATTAATATTATTATTATAATTCATGATATGCTAATTTGGACTCAAAAGTGTCAATCTGACCAGTAGTCACGGTGGTGATATTCCCACTCCAGCCTCTCTGACAGTAGTCACGGTGGTGTTATTCCCACTCCAGCCTCTCTGATAGGAGTCGTAGTAGTGTTCTTATTTGTGTTCATTCCTCGGAGCTAACAGTTCTAAAAATACGTAAAGAGGAACAACATTAATGCACTCACCAGAGTTAACATTAAAACAACTAAATATAAATCAGTCGCTGCGCGATCCTAGAAAGATATCCCCGTATTGTATAAACCCAGCCACCTCTACTTTATTGTTTTTCAGTGTTACTGCATTGTTCTTCTGTGTTACAGTACTGTTCTGTGTTACTGTACTGGTCTTCTGTGTTACTGTACTGGTCTTCTGTGTTACTGTACTGGTCTTCTGTGTTACTGTACTGGTCTTCTGTGTTACTGTACTGGTCTTCTGTATCACTGTACTGGTCTTCTGTGTTACTGTACTGGTCTTCTGTATTACTGTACTGGTCTTCTGTGTTACTGTACTGGTCTTCTGTGTTACTGTACTGGTCTGTGTTACTGTACTGGTCTGTGTTACTGTACAAGTCTTCTGTGTTACTGCACTGGTCTTCTGTGTTACTGTTCTGGTGTTCTGTGTTACTGTACTGGTCTTCTGTGTTACTGTACTGGTCTTCTGTGTTACTGTACTGGTTTTCTGTGTTACTGTACTGGTCTTCTGTGTTATTGTACTGTTCTTCTCTGTTACTGTACTGTTCTTCTCTGTTACTGTACTGTTCTTCTCTGTTACTGTACTGTTCTTCTCTGTTACTGTACTGTTCTTCTCTGTTACTGTACTGTACTTCTGTGTCACTGTACTGTCTTCTGTGTTACTGTACTGGTCTTCTGTGTCACTGTACTGGTCTTCTGTGTTACTGTACTGGTCTTCTGTGTTACTGTATTGGTCTTCTGTGTTACTGTACTGGTCTTCTGTGTTACTGTACTGGTCTTCTGTGTTACTGTACTGGTCTTTTGTGTTACTGTACTGGTCTTCTGTGTTACTATACTTTTCTTCTGTGTTACTGTACTGGTCTTCTGTGTCACTGTACTGGTCTTCTGTGTCACTGTACTGGTCTTCTGTGTCACTGTACTGGTCTTCTGTGTTACTGTACTGGTCTTCTGTGTTACTGTACTGGTCTTCTGTGTTACTGTACTGGTCTTCTGTGTTACTGTACTGGTCATCTGTGTTACTGTACTGTTCTTCTGTGTTACTGTACTGTTCTTCTGTGTTACTGTACTGGTCTTCTGTGTTACTGTACTGGTCTTCTGTGTTACTGTACTGGTCTTCTGTGTTACTGTACTGTTCTTCTGTGTTACTGTACTGGTCTTCTGTGTTACTGTACTGGTCTTTCTGTGTTACTGTACTGGTCTTCTGTGTTACTGTACTGGTCTTCTGTGTTACTGTACTGGTCTTCTGTGTTACTGTACTGGTCATCTGTGTTACTGTACCGTTCTTCTGTGTTACTGTACTGTTCTTCTGTGTTACTGTACTGGTCTTCTGTGTTACTGTACTGGTCTTCTGTGTTACTGTACTGGTCTTCTGTGTTACTGTACTGGTCTTCTGTGTTACTGTACTGGTCTTCTGTGTTACTGTACTGGTCTTCTGTGTTACTGTACTGGTCTTCTGTGTTACTGTACTGGTCTTCTGTGTTACTGTACTGGTCTTCTGTGTTACTGTACTGGTCTTCTGTGTTACTGTACTGTTCTTCTGTGTTACTGTACTGGTCTTCTGTGTTACTGTACTGGTCTTCTGTGTTACTGTACTGGTCTTCTGTGTTACTGTACTGGTCTCTGTGTTACTGTACTGGTCTTCTGTGTTACTGTACTGGTCTTCTGTGTTACTGTACTTGTCTTCTGTGTTACTGTACTGGTCTTCTGTGTTACTGTACTGGTCTTCTGTGTTACTGTACTGGTCTTCTGTGCTACTGTACTGATATTCTGTGTTACTGTACTTGTTTCTGTGTTACTGTACTGGTCTTCAGTGTTACTGTACTGGTCTTCAGTGTTACTGTACTGGTCTTCTGTGTTACTGTACTGGTCTTCAGTGTTACTGTACTGGTCTTCTGTGTTACTGTACTGGTCTTCAGTGTTACTGTACTGGTCTTCTGTGTTACTGTTCTGGTCATCTGTGTTACTGTACTGTGTTGCAACAATGTTATTTTGATTTACATCTCTTGTATTATATTCTTTTTTGTGTTGTACTTTTTACGTAATATTTTTGTTTTGTGTTATTGTACTATCTTATGTGTTACTATGCTGTTTTATGTGTTACTATGCTGTTTTATGTGTTACTGTGCTGTTTTATTTGTTACTATGCTGTTTTATGTGTTACTATGCTGTTTTATTTGTTACTATGCTGTTTTATGTGTTACTATGCTGTTTTATGTGTTACTATGCTGTTTTATGTGTTACTATGCTGTTTTATGTGTTACTATGCTGTTTTATTGTTACTATGCGTTTATGTGTTACTATGCTGTTTTATGTGTTACTATGCTGTTTTATGTGTTACTATGCTGTTTTATTTGTTACTATGCTGTTTTATGTGTTACTATGCTGTTTTATGTGTTACTATGCTGTTTTATGTGTTACTATGCTGTTTTATGTGTTACTGTGCTGTTTTATTTGTTACTATGCTGTTTTATGTGTTACTATGCTGTTTTATTTGTTACTATGCTGTTTTATGTGTGTACTATGCTGTTTTATGTGTTACTATGCTGTTTTATGTGTTACCTATGCTGTTTTATGTGTTACTATGCTGTTTTATTTGTTACTATGCTGTTTTATGTGTTTACTATGCTGTTTTATGTGTTACTATGCTGTTTTATGTGTTACTATGCTGTTTTATTTGTTACTATGCTGTTTTATGTGTTACTATGCTGTTTTTGTGTTACTATGCTGTTTTGTGTGTTAGTATGCTGTTTTATGTTGTTAGTATGCTGTTTTTTGTGTTACTATGCTGTTTTATGTGTTACTATGTGTTTTATGTGTTACTATGCTGTTTTATGTGTTAGTATGCTGTTTTATGTGTTACTATGCTGTTTATTTGTTTACTATGCTGTTTTATGTGTTACTATGCTGTTTTATGTGTTACTATGCTGTTTTATGTGTTAGTATGCTGTTTTATGTGTTAGTATGCTGTTTTATGTGTTACTATGCTGTTTTATGTGTTAGTATGCTGTTTTATGTGTTACTATGCTGTTTTATGTGTTACTATGCTGTTTTATGTGTTACTATGCTGTTTTATGTGTTACTATGCTGTTTTATGTGTTAGTATGCTGTTTTATGTGTTAGTATGCTGTTTTATGTGTTACTATGCTGTTTTATGTGTTACTATGCTGTTTTATGTGTTACTATGCTGTTTTATGTGTTACTATGCTGTTTTTATGTGTTACTATGCTGTTTTATGTGTTAGTATGTTGTTTTTATTGTGTTACTATGCTGTTTTATGTGTTACTATGCTGTTTTATGTGTTACTATGCTTTTTATGTGTTAACTATGCTGTTTTATGTGTTACTATGCTGTTTTATGTGTTACTATGCTGTTTTATGTGTTACTATGCTGTTTTATGTGTTACTATGCTGTTTTATGTGTTACTATGCTGCTTTATGTGTTACTATGCTGTTTTATGTGTTACTATGCTGTTTTATGTGTTACTATGCTGTTTTATGTATTACTATGCTGTTTTTCGATTTACTGTTTTATTTGTTACTACAATGTTGTGTGTGGCACTAAAATGTTTTATGTGTTATTACACTCATTTATGTGTTACTGTATTGTTTGATGTATAATTATACTGTTTTATATATTACTATACTATTTTATGTGTCACTATACTGTTTAATATGTTACTGTACTGTTTTTTGTTACTGTGCTGTTCTTACATGTTACTGTACTTGTCTTTTATATTAGTGTACTTATTGTAAGTTACTGTAATGTTCTCGATTGTAAATTGTCTTTTGACACCGACATATTGTGGTAAAGGTCACCTGTATTATGAACTCTACTTAAGTGTTGTTTTCCACTGTACTGTTACTGTGTTTTGCTGTACTGATTTTGTGTATGTCTTTACCGTTCTTGTATGTTGACATGCTGGCTGTATCCTTGTCATAAACTAAAGGTTCTAATCTGCTATATACACCAAACAATTTCAAACTTTTCCACTGCGTGTTACACAACAATGTCTCCCACACTAACATTCATGTCTCTTGCATCATTCAACATTCCCAACACATTCACTTAACATCTCCCAGAATTCTTTTTTCTTATCTGTAAATTTCTCACATTTAAAATATTTATCCAAAAAAAACTATCCACAGTACACGCCAAAAATCAGTAACTCTCAGGTAATATAGACGACCATCATGATAATCTCCATCTGTCCACCAAAACCATTTAGGTAGCCATTCCTGCAGCCTGGATAATTTCTCACTGTTCTTGTCTCCAGTAAGTTTTTTTTTTTGCAATGATTCCTTGCTCTAATATACGTTTGAAACCTTAGTATCATAAGTCTTGTTCTTTTCATAAAGGATTTACTTTGTTTCTTATTATTATTATTAAACATTCGCCGGTATTCTCCCGGCCCGGGCCTTGTCCAAGTGGTGGCCCGGCCTTGGCTCCCTCTTTAGGGAGTGTCTGAGACCTAAGTCTCACATGGAAGGAGGCACAAGCACCTCCTCATCTTTGGGACCAACTGTCCCCAGGCCTAGCCACAAGCTAGGCCTCTCTGGTCTAATAGGAATGACAGGCTTGTGAGCTGCACGCTCGGGCTCAGGCACCTACCCTGCCCTAGAAGGGATGGGCATGGTGTCGATGTTACTTTGTTTTTGAACTGTAGTTAAATAACGTTCTTCAAAAATATATTTTACAATTCTGTCTAACACCGTGTAGGGCTTTGATCTGTTTCACTAGCACAGACTGGTACCAAAGATAGACTTGTGTAGATATATGAGACTAATAATTTTAGTTATTCTTGTCTGTTTACAAGCGATATAGTGCAGTGACATGCTGTAACCTATTTATTTATTTATGAAAACATTGTTTTCCATAATATCATGTAGGCGAAAAGCAAACATATAGCTATCATTCTCTTCTGTCCTAATAAATTAGATAATTGTTTCTCAAAAAAAGACATAGAGGAATGGCAGACACAATGACCAAATAGGTAACACTGGTCAATTAACAAGAACTCATTTAAAAGTAAGTTCTTTCTAAAATTTTATCTTACACGTTTAAAAATACATTTTATTTATTTATGTTAATGTAAAAATTAATAATTTTGTACCAAACGAACCTTAGAAACTTTTCTTAGCCTTGTTATAACAAGCGCAATTTAATTTAGCCTAATCCAAGTAAATATATTTTTGATAAGTTTACAATAATTTAATAATAATCAAACACAATGAAATTAATTTTTCTCGTTAGTTTCAGAATGATTTTTGAGAAATTATTGCATACACAAATTTTCGCTTGCCTTATTCGGCAAAAAGAGTGTTGCTATTTAAGCCAAAATAGCAACTTATTACCTATTCGGCTCTATATATATATTTATATATATATATATATATATATATATATATATATAAATATATATATATATTATATATATATATTATATATATATATATATATATTATATATATATATATATATATATATTAACAGTTGGCCGTCTCCCACCGAGGAAGGGTGACCCAAAAAGAAAGAAAATCCCCGAAAAGAAATACTTTCATCATCATTCAACTCTTTCACCTCACTCACACATAATCACTGCTTTTGCAGAGGTGCTCAGAACACGACAGTTTAGAAGCATATACGTATAGAGATACACAACATATCCCTCCAAACTGCTAATATCCCGAACCCCTCCTTTAGAGTGCAGGCATTGTACTGCCCATTTCCAGGACTCAAGTCCGGCTATATAAAAATAACTGATTTCTCTGAATCCCTTCACTAAATATTACCCTGCTCACACTCCAACAGATCGTCAGGTCCCAAATACCATTAATCTCCATTCACTCCTATCGAAAACGCTCACGCACGCCTGCTTGAAGTCCAAGCCCCTCGCCCACAAAACCTCCCTTATCCCTTCCTTCCAACCTTTTCGAGGACGACCCTTACCCCGCCTTCTTTCTCCTACAGATTTAAATGCTCTCCATGTCATTCTACTTTGATCCATTCTCTCTAAATGACCAACCACCTCAACAACCCTCTTCAGCCCTCTGACTATATACTTTTTATTAACTCCACACCTTCTCCTAATTTCCACACTCCGAATTTTTCTGCATAATATTTACACCACACATTGCCCTTAGACAGGACATCTCCACTGACTCCAACCGCTCCTCGCTGCAGCATTTCACACCCAAGCTTCACACCAATATAAAAGTGTTGGTTACATACTATACTTTCAAAACATTCCCTTCTTTGCCTCCATAGATAATGTTTTTTGTCTCCACATATACCTCAACGCACCACTCACTTTTTTCCCTCACATCAACTCTGTGATTAACCTAATCCTTCATAAATCCATCCGCCGACACGTCAACTCCAAGTATCTGAAAACATTCACTTCTTCCATACTCCTCCTCCCCAATTTGATATCCAATTTTTCTTTATCTAAATCATTTGATACCCTCATCACCTTACTCTTTTCTATGTTCACTTTCAACTTTCTACCTTTACACACACTCCCAAACTTGTCCACTAACCTTTGCAATTTTTCTTTAGAATCTCCCATAAGCACAGTATCATCAGCAAAAAGCAACTGTGTCAATTCCCGCTCTGTATTTGATTCCCCATTATTTAATTCCACCCCTCTCCCGAACACCCTAGCATTTACTTCTTTTACAACCCCATCTATAAATATATTAAACAACCATGGTGACATTACACATCCCTGTCTAAGACCTACTTTTACCGGGAAGAAGTCTCCCTCTCTTCTACACACCCCTAACCTGAGCCTCACTATCCTCATAAAAACTCTTTACAGCATTTGGTAACTTACCACCTATTCCATATACTTGCAACATCTGCCACATTGCTTCCCTATCCACTCTATCATATGCCTTTTCTAATTCCATAAATGCAATAAAAACTTCCCTACCTTTATCTAAATACTGTTCACATATATGCTGCAATGCATAATATTATATATATATATATATATATATATATATATTATATATATATATTATATATATATATATATATATTATATATATATATATATATATATATATATGTCGTGCCGAATATGTAAAACTGGCCAATTAGCAAGAACTCATTTAAAATTAAGTCCATTCTAAAATTTTATCTTATGTGTTTAAAGATATATTTTTTTCATTAATGTTAGAGTAAAAAATTTTAATTTTGCACCAAAAGAATCTTAGAAAACTTACCTAACCTTATTATAACAAGAACAATTTATTTTAGCCTAACCCAACTTAATATAAATTAGATTGTTTACAGTAATTTAATTACTAAACAAACACAGTGAAATATATTTTTTTTGTTAGGTTCAGAATGATTTTGGCGAAATTATTGCATACACAAATTTTCACTTGTCCTATATGGCAAGATAAACGTTGCTATTTAAGCCAAGATCGCAAATTCTGCCTATTCGGCACGACATATATATATATATATATTATATATATATTCTATATATATATATTATATATATATTTATATAAATTGAAGCATTATGTGAACAGTATTTATTCCGAGCAGGTACGAATTTTAGATTTTGCTGAAATAGTTAAAACACAATGACTCATTAAAATCAGAACATATACTGGAGTACTCCATTTGTGATCGGTTATAAACCTTTACTAATGATGAACTTCACTAAAACACAACACGTCATTCACTCTGAGCTGTAAAATTTTCTTACGCAAATTGTTTCCGATGAAATAACTAGAAAGTGCTTCGTCAGATCAGCTTCAATTGGAAGTATTGTTATATTAATTTTTAGAAAAAAAATTTGGGTTTGTTTTTTAAGGTAGGTTCAATTTTTTCTTTAACAGAAAAAAAAAATACTCTGTTCCATTAAATTTTGAGTGTGGATCTTTTGAGCGCGAATTTCCCCAGCAACATTTAAGTGGTTAAAAGGGATGTTCAAGTTTTTTAAAAATA
>NC_069472.1:445015-469217 GCF_026875155.1 Cherax quadricarinatus | reverse complement strand
CCGGGAAATTTTGGTTATGTATTGTACGGTGCCGGGGAATATTGTTTATGATATGTAGAGTAGAACCAGAGGATAAGTGTGTGGGGCTTTCGTGACTACTCACATTAGTTAGGAACAATGATTGTTCCTTGATATGTGAGTAGTCACGAAAGCGCTTGGAAATTCATTATTCTTTCAAAGTGGTTTTTTGTATATATATATAATATATATATATATATATATATATATATATATATAAAAATTTAAAATATATATATATTATATATATAATATATATATATATATATATATAACAACTAATTTTCCTTCCCAGCACTCTTTCAATACATATTATCCAACACTATGTCACACACATATCTGTACTGTCTCACACAGCTTCTAAAATTATATTTAAATTATGTTTTATATTTTAATAGAATTCTGAATAATCGGGATGGAGAATGTTATTATATAGTATTTTCTAGATATTCTTAATGATATTGACAAAAGTATTCGCAAACACAACAAAAAAAAATCTAGGAAAAGAAAATAAGATCTGCATACTGGGAGAGTTGCTCTCTAGACAAAAGTGAGTTTTGGTGTTGATGTTACAACCTGGTCAGTACAACTCTGTCTTAATGTCTTCAATACTGATGTTTTGTATATTACTCTTTTGCTCTACTCTTGTGTGGTACTTGTGTTCAGCTATACCGTTTTAATGCATGCTACTGTACTTTTCATGTGTGTTACAGTATTGTTTCTCTGTGTTACTGTGTAGTTCTTCTGTGTTACATTATACTTTATTGTTTTGTGTTGTTCTCTTGTTATTATGAGTTACTTTCCTTGTGTTATTGTACTGTTCTCCAGTGTTAATAAACTATTTTACATGTTAGTATGCAGTTCTTGCATATTACAGTAACAATTTTCTTGCGTGTTTCTCTATTTAAATTACTGTATTGTTATTGCGTGTTACTGTAGCGTTTCTCTGCATTACTTTATTGTTCCTGCATGTTGACATGTTTACTGTGTTGTTGAGGTGAGGTAAAGGTCCCACATTATTATTTACATCAAGCACTTCAAACTTTCTTACTGCACCTTCCACAATAGTGTTTCCCACACTGATTATTTATGTCACTTCAAGCAATTATCTTGCATGACTCAACATTCCTAACACATTCACTTAACATCTCACAGAATCTCCCTTTTCTCATCTGCACTTATAAAACCTTATAAAATATTAATACAACTAAAAGTATCCACAATACACACCAAAAAAAAAAAAATCAGTAAATCTCAAAGTCATAAAGTCGACCATCATGGTTGTCTTAATCTGTTGACATAAAGATTCCGGCAGCCAGACTGCAGTCTGGCTGGCTAGTTTGTCTCGTTGTTACTGTCTCCGTTACTGCTGTATTTTGCGATATCTTGCTGTAATATGTATTTGGAACCCTAGCAAATATATATTAAACACACACACACACACACACACACGCACACACACACACACAAACACACACACACACACACAAACAAACACACACAAACACACACACACACACACACACAACACACACACACACACACACACACACAACACACACACACACACACACACACACACACACACACACACACACACGCACACACACACATACACACCACACACACACACACACACACACACACACACATACACACACACAACACACACACACACTTACACACACACACGCACACACACACACACACACACACACATACGCACACACAAACACCACACACACATACACACACACCACCACACACACACACACACACACACACACACACACACACACACACACACACACACACACACACACTCACACACACACACACACACACACACAGATAAGGAGGGAGACCCAGCAACAGTAAGAAAACAGCAAAGCATCAAAAGTCATGTATACCCACATTAGGAGGAAGACAACAGTCAAAGACCAGGTAATCAGGCTGAGGAAAGAAAGTGGGGAGCTCACAAGAAACGATCTAGAGGTACGTGAGGAGCTCACCACGAGATTTAAGGAAGTATTTACAGTAAAGACAGGAAGGACTCTGGGAAGACAAAACTGGGGGGAACATCAACAAGGGTTATACCAAGAATTGTTGGATGAAATACACACAACTGAGGAGAAGGTGAAGAAGCTGCTAAGTAGCCTTGATACCTCAAAGGCGGTGGAACCGGACAACATCTCCGTCGGTCCTTAGAGAGGGAGCAGAGATGCTGTTTGTGCCACTAACCAGAATTTTCAATCCATCCCTTGTAACTGGGCAACTTCCTGAGGTATGGAAGACGGTAAATATAGTCCCCATTTTTAAGAAAGGAGACGGAACCGGGGCACTAAACTATAGACCACTGTCACTGACGTGTATAGTATACAAAGTCATGGAGAAGATTACCAGGAGGAGACTGTTGGACCACCTGGAACGGAACAAGATCATAAACGACAACCATAACGGATTCATGGAAGGCAAATCCTGTGTCCCAAACCTTCTGGAGTTTCATGACAAAGTAACAGAAGTAAGAGAGAGAGGGGTGAGTTGTTTGCATTCTCTTGGGCTGCAAGAAGGCCTTCGACACAGTTCTTCTCAAGAGATTAGTGCAGAAGCTGGTGGACCAGGCACGTATAACAGAAAGGGCACTGCAATGGATCAGAGAATTCCTGACAGGGAGGCAACAACGAGTCATGGTACGTGAAGAGGTATCACAGACGGCGCCTGTGACGAGCGGGGTCCCACAGAGGTCAGTCCTAGGACAAGTGCTATTTCTGGTATATGTAAATGACATGATGGAAGGGATGATGTGAAGATGATGTGAAGTTAATGAGGAGAATTAAATCAGATGAGGATCAGGCAGGATTACAAAGAGACCTAGACAGGCTGGACACGTAGTCCAGCAACTGGCTCCTCGAATGTAACCCCGCCAAATGCAAAGTCATGAAGATCAGGGAAGGGCAAAGAAGACCGCAGTCACAGTATAGGCTAGGTGACGAAAGACTGCAAACCTCGCTTAGGGAGAAAGATCTTGGGGTGAGTATAACACCGAGCACGTATCCGGAGCACACATCAGCTAGACAATTGCTGCAGCACATGGGCGCCTGGCAAACCTGAGAACAGGATTCCGATACCTTAGTAAGGAATCGTTCAAGGTACTGTACACCGTGTATGTGTTCCTTCATCATAGTGAACATGAATGTTGTTCTTGGTGATGTTAGTCATGATTATAGGATATTCATATGTATAGAGATGCTCAAATATTCATAAATACATGTATAGATTTAAAAACTATACATTAATACATATATAAATAACCAGCACATACGAGACTGACACGTAGGAATATTTTTCAGTAAGTTTTGTACCATTAACTAGAAACAAGGAAACTTAGCAGTTTAATAATGACGATGATAATATAATCAGCAGGAACTACGTCCTGACACCAATCCTTCCAGGTGGTAACCCGTCACTGTCTCCTGAAGGTGTGTCCATGTTTGTACACGTGACTTACATGTGTGTGTGTGTGTGTGTGTGTGTGTGTGTGTGTGTGTGTGTGTAGGCGTAGAGGAAGAAGTGTAAGGTGTAGGTGCGTGTGTATTTGTTTATATACTAGTAATACTGAAAGGAGAGGATAATATGCATTGTTGAATAAATATACGTGTGTGTTAGATACCGATGATTGTGTTTGTGTGTGTGTTGCTTTATTCGTGCTTCTGTATGTGTGATGTGTGTGTAGGATTTGTATGTGGAAATCCAGAATTTAGTGAATAGAAGACTGTGTGCTTGAGAACCTTAGTGTACCATACCAAAAAAGATCAACAACAAGAAAAAAACGATAACTAATAACAATTAATTACAGTTATCGTGCAGGGAACACAAAGGTTCACACACCGACACTAATTTACGCACATAAAAACGCTAACAAATACACTTATTCGAATAAATAATTGAATAATGTAATAATTGACATAGGTACAAGATTAAATATAAATATATGTTCCAAATTTTCACTAGTGGCCAGTTCTTGGTGGATGAACTGGGATAGAGATCTCTCATGTCTCAGGTAGTCGACGTTCGAGTCTGTCCAGGAGGATGTTATTACAGAGCGCAGATTCTCTGCGTGTCCTCCTCTGTAATATCATACATGGACAGTGCTTCAAGGCTGGTTAAAACTGCTGACCTCAGGGAAGTTGTGAAGGGTGTATGGATGAACACTTGGAACTACGGACCTGGGGTGGGACTGCTGACCTCTGGGAGGTGGTGAAAGGTGTGAACCTGGAACCACGGACCTGAGGTGGGACTTGCTGACATCGGAGAAGTGGTGAAGGGTGTATGGATGAACACTTGGAACCACGGACCTGGGTTGGGACTGCTGATCTTGGGGGTGGGACTGGGTTAGGCAACAAAAATACGAAAAGAGTTTCCAGGGCTTCAGAGGAAGGAAAGACATCCGGGGGCCCACGGATAGATTCCTGGACTCATGAACCTGGGGAAGGTAGGATAGTATAGGAACAGGAAGTGGGAAGGGAGAATACTGAGGGACACAGATGGATCCCTGGACACATGAACCTGGGGAAGGTAGGATAGTATAGGACAGGAAGTGAGGAAGGGAGAATATCTGAGGGGACACAGATGGACTCCTGGACACATTAACCTAGGGAAGGTAGGATAGTATAGGACAGGAAGTGGGAAGGGAGAATATCTGAGGGGACACAGATGGACTCCTGGACACATTAACCTGGGGAAGGTAGGATAATATAGGACAGGAAGTGGGAAGGGAGAATATCACAGGGTACACAGATGGACTCCTGACCCCTGAACTGGGAAGGAGGATAAATAGGAACAGGAAGTTGGGGAAGGGAGAATATCTGAGGGACACAGATGGACTCCCTGGAACATTAACCTAGGAAGGTCAGGATACTATGGACAGAATGGAGGGAGAATATCTGAGGGGACACAGATGGACCTCCTGGACACATGAACCTGGGGAATGTAGTGATAGTATAGGACATGAAGTGGTGAGGGAGAATATCTGAGGGGACACAGATGGACTCCAGACCACATAAACCTGGGGAAGGTAGGATAGTAAATGGACAGGAAAGTGTGTATAGGGAGAAATATGCTGAGGGACGCAGATTGCTCCTGACACATGAACACTGGGAAGGTAGGCTAGTATAGAACAGAAGTGTGGAAGGGAGAATATCCGAGGGGACACAGATGACTCCTGGACAAATGCACCTGTGGAAGGTTGGAAGTAAGGAACAGGAATGGGAAGTAGAATAACTGAAAGGGGGACACAGATGGACCTCCTGACACATGAACCTGGGGAAGTAGGAAGTATAGGACCGAAGGGGGAAGGGAGAATATCTGAGGGACACAGATGGAAACACCTGGACACATGAAACTGGGGAAGGTAGATATATAGGACAGGAAGTGGGGAAGGGAGAAATATCTGAGGGGACACAGATGGACTCCGGACACATGAACCTTGGGAAGGTCGGATAGTAATAGGACAGATAGCGGGAATGGGAGAATAGCTTAGAGGGACACAATGGACTCTCTTGGACACACGTCGCGTGAGAACTGGGGAATACTTAAATTGCAAGATCAATTGAGTGAGGGGACACAGACGGACACATGAACCTCGGGAAAGCATCAAAAAACTGCCTCTATCGTGACAAACTAATAAGGAATATAATAATGGATAATAATTGATACTAATTAGACAACATGTGCAAACTCTTTGGGTATCTTATGAGGAAAACGTTTTCGCCACACAGTGCTTCATCAGGTCCCATACTAGGAAACACTAAAACCGGAGGAGAATGCGGTAATCATCCCCTCAAACCTTGAGTCGATGTGTCAGTCCATCAATCATGAGTAAATAAGCAGATGAGCGGAGAAGCAGCTTACCTAATCTTGGGCAAAACCTACTTCCACATTGAACAAATGTGACACCACCTATGACAGGCTGCACTCTCTCCTCCAAAAACGGTTATAACTGCTTCTCCGCTCATCTGCCGTATTTTTTTTTTTCCACTACTCAAGATTGACGGCTGAACACATCGACTCAAGGTTGAGGGGACTGATTAACCTCATTCTCCTCCTGATCTTCAAGGTTCTCCTATGTAATGGTCTGATGACCACAGTGTGGGCGAACGACTCCTCAATAAAGATACCCAAGAGTTGCACATGTGTCTAATTTATCAACATGTCGGTTCTCTGAACCATTCATCTACAAATGATAATAATTATATAATGCGGAGATGGATCCGTGAGAACGTTTCCTTACACCTGCTGTTCCTGTTCACTTAGCATTAAGTATGTACCTGGGTGTTCTATATAGTATGTGTTTCTATTCAGTAAGTCAGTAATGTCAGCTAGGTCTGTACTTGTAGAAAAATGAGATAATTATTATATAATAACTTATATTTACAGAGAGTCATCAAGGCTTCACTCTGTTCAAACTTAAGTGACATTACACATCGTTATCACAGACTCACACATCACTATATAAGACTCAGTGACATCACTCATCGTTTTTTAAGACTCAATGACATCACTCATAGTTATCTAAGACTTAGTGACATCGTTGTGTAAATATATGAGAAGAGTGATTCTCTAGTTATGGAACTGATGCCCCCACGATTCACAAGTGTTTTTAACTATTTTTTCTGTAGAGACCAAGTTTGTTTGCACGACAGTCTAAAATGGTAATACCTGTCCGTCAGATGCCATCAACCATTACGTATTGACGCCCGTTCAGAAAGGAAGACTCAAATTTATTTAAAGTAAACACTTAAGGATTCCTCTTGAGGACATCCCTGATAGATAACAGTGAGTGAACTGTAAAGACGCCACTGATGGCGGGGTCGGGTAACCCAGAACAACTTTGGGTTGACAATAGCCAAAAAATTTTTTAAATTTTTTTTTATGCCACAGTGGGGCCCTTATTCTCAGCGATAAAAACTAAACGAAATATGGTGAGGGTTTGGTACGAGTATTACACCCAAAAAAACATCGTCAATGGGGAGAAAATAAAACACTTTACCCTGATATCCAACTTATATATTTTATTTTGTAAAACATTTATTGTTAATAGTTACATTATGTTAGTAACTATTAACATAGCATGGGAAAATGCTTAAATACCGCACGAGGAAAAAGTTACTCACAGAAATATAAGCGTTTTTTATTGAGAACTTTCGCCCGTTGCGCCGTCTTACACCCTCGTTCTTTCCTTTATTAGCTAAATTGGGAAATGAACGCCTTGTATTATTATTACTTATTTGTACAATTTTTTGTATGTGACCAATATGTATTTACATGGGCTTATTTGTAGTTTTATTAGTTCTTTTTTGTAAAGGAGTAGATTTTTTAAAAAATAATAAATCAGCAAAATATGCAAACATAGTTTTTTGTTATTGTTCCCCTCCATCACTGTATATTTGGTTAGGTTTTTTGCCGATGAGTGTCAGTGGCCTCCCCAAAACGTCCAGCTAGGGTAAGTTGTTATCTAATTATGGTCTTCTGTTTTAACTGTTCGGGCCCTTCTGTTTTACTGTTCTGGTATTCTGTGTTACTGTACTGGTTTTCTGTTTTTACTGTTCTGGTCTTTTTTGTGTTCTGTACGGTTTCTGTGTTACTGTTTGGTCTTCGTGTTACTTTTCGGTTTCTGTGTTACTGTATGGTGTTCGGTTACTGTTCGGTCTTCTTTTTACTGATGGTCTTGTGTTCTTTCTGGTCTTGTGTTGAAAAATTTGTTTTTTACTTTTACTTCTATTTATTATACGTTCGTGTTATTTCTGTTTCACGTTATATTTTTTTTTTAAATGTGTTTTTTGGTTTTAGCTTTACTATATTGTTTATCCACTATGGCTTGCGTGTTATGTTTATTATCTTTTTTAAATGTGTCACTATGTTTTTTTTTATGTTTTAAATACACGTTTTATATGTCACTTTACTGTTTTTTTGTGTTATTATATTTTTTTTATGTGTTGCTTTTTTTTTTTTGGTGTTACATATTTTTTTATGTGTTACTAAATCCAGTGATTGATTCACTTTACGAACAAACAACCTCTACCTAAAGTTTTTTCCCAAACAGAGTCCTGCTAACACTCTTTTTCAGCAAAACCTACCAAGGTCTTCTACCAATAGTCCTCGGGAAACTTTCCAGCAGTTTCTTCCAATGGGTCAGTCTTATAACTTAACCCCTACCAACAAACCCTAAGGAAAAACCCCTGCCAAAATTTTTTATCAATTTTTACCAAACGGGTTTTACTCCCTGTTATTAATCTGGTGATCGACAGACTTTTATACACATCACAACAAACAATGGGGTTAAAAAAACAATTAAACAAGAGGAACTTTACCTGTGAAAAAAATTCTTCTTCAATATTCCCCTTCTACAATTGGTCTTTTTAGCCTTACTGACTTTGTGCTATATATCTCTGCAAAAGTGCACCACAATATTTAGTGTGCCATATATCCTGCAAATTCATGTGCCATATATCTCTAAACATTCAGTGTGCCAAAAAATCTCTGAACAAATGCACCACAACATTCAGTGTGTAATATAGTTAACTTTGTACATCACAGTACATAAAACCATTGGGAGACTTAACACACAGTCTTTACGGCCCGGGTTTGGGGCGTCGTACAAACCAGGTTGTGGGTCGTACGCCGGTTGTGGCGGTATGGCCAGGTTGTGGCTTCGTCCGGGCCCCAGGTTGGGAACCCCCCCAAAGTTCTTATTGTCAAGAGATCGAATAATCCAAGTTACATTTTTCATGTTCATCCCCGAAATTTTTTTGTTTGATTTTGGGGTGGGAATGTTTTTTTTTTCTAAATTTTATTCTTCTTAAACAAAGTGTTTCATTAAGATGATAAAGAATATTTTCTCTTTTCTTAAACAAAAAGTCTCTCATTTTTTACATACTTTTCCAAAATTTCATCCAAATATTGTAACCCTCATTAAATTTTTTAAGAAATGTGAAATTTTTAATTAAGAATTTTTTTAGTTCTTACATTTTTAATATTATTGTTTAAAAAATACAATGATGTGGGGAGTGAATATTTTTTTGGGAAAAGTTTAACCTGTATGTAATATGTTGTTGGAGCATGGTGTTTGTAGTGATGTTTATATTGGTAGCAGGGGGGGTTTTTAGTGTGTTTTTGTTGGGAGCATGGTGTTTGTAGTGATTTTTTTTTGGTAGCATGGTGTTTGTTGTGATGTTTATGTTGGGGGACAGGTGTTTGTTGTGATTTGTTTGTTGGGGCATGGGTTTTGTGTGATGTTTAGTTGGTAGCATGGGTTTGTTTTGTGATTTTTATGTTGGGAGATGGTGTTTGTGTGATGTTTTTGTTTTGGGAGAGGGGTTTTTATGTTTTTATTGGTAGCATGGTGTTTGTAGTGTTTTATGTTTGGGGCAGGGGTTTTTGTATGTTTATGTGGTAGCATGGTGTTTGTATGATGTTTATGTTGGTAGCATGGTGTTTGTTGTGATGTTTTTTTTGTTGGGACATGGTGTTTTTTGGGGATTTTTTGTTGGGACATGGTGTTTTTTATGATGTTTATGTTGGTGCATGGTGTTTTGTAGGTGTTATGTTTGGTACATGGTGTTTGTATATTTTATGTTGGTGCTGGGGTTTTTATGTGTTTATGTTGGGGCATGGTTTTTGTAGGTGTTTATGTTTGGGACATGGTTTTGTATATTTTAGTTGGTAATGGGTTTGTTGTGTTTTTTTTTTTTTTTTTTGTTTTTGGGTTTTTTTAGAGGTGTTTTTTGTGTTTTTTAAATTTTTGAGTATGTTATGTTTTTAATTTTTGTAGTTTTGTTTTTTTTTTAAAAGGGTTTTTTTTTATTTTTGTGGTACAGGGTTTTTTGTTTTTTTGGGAGTGTGTTTTATGTTTTTTTTGGTTTTGGTTTTTAGTATTTTGTTGGTTGGTTTTTTTTTAGTTTTTTTTTTAGATGGGTGTTTTTGTTTATTTTGGTTGGGTTTTTTTGGTGTTTTGTTGAGTTGTTTGTTGTATTTTTTTGTTTACTTTTTTTTAGTGATGTTTATGTTGGAGCATGGTGTTTTTTGTGATGTTTTTGTTGAAACATGGTGTTTGTAGTGATTTTATTTGGACAGGGTTTTTGTGAAGGGGGGGGGGGGGGGGGGGGGGGGGGGGGGGGGGGGGGGGGGGTTTTATTTGGTAGCATGGTTTGTTTGTGTGAAGTTTATTTTTTTTAGCATGGGGGGTTTTTTAAATGATGTTATGTTTTTCATGGTGTTTGTGTGATGTTATGTTGGGAAGCAGGTGTTTGTGTGATGTTTATGTTGGTAAACATGGTGTTTGTTTGTGTTGTTTATGTTGGTAGAGGTGTTTGTGTGATGTTTAGTTGGGGGCATGGGGTTTGTTGTGGTTTTTATGTTTGCATGGTGTTTGTTTGTGATGTTTTTATGTGGTACCTTTGGGTTTTGTTTTGATGTTTATGTTTTTAGCATGGGGTTTGTGTGAGTTTTTTGTTGGGGAGCATGGTGTTTGTTGTGATTTTATTTGTACATGGTGTTTGTTTGTGATGTTTTGTTGGAGCATGGTGTTTGTTTATGTTTAGTTGGGGCATGGGTTTTTAGTGATGTTTTTGTTGGTAGCATGGGGTTTTTGGATGTTTAGTTGTAGCATGGGGTTTTTAGTGATGTTTGTTGGTACGGGTTTTTGTGTGTTTATGTTTGGGAACTTGTGTTTTTGTTGGGATTTTTTTGTTGGGGGCATGGGGTTTTTTGTGATGTTTTGTTGGTACAGGTTTTTGTAGTATGTTTAGTTGGTAGCCCGGGTTTTTTTGTGATGTTTATGTTGGTGCCCGGGGTTTTAGTTATGTTTATGTTGGTAGCATGGGTTTATGATTTTTATGTTGACGGTGTTTGTTGTGTGTTTATGTTGTAGATGGGTTTTGTTTGTGTTTTAGTTGGGTGCAGGTGTTTGTAGTGGTTTAGTTGGTAGCATGGGGGTTTGTTTGTGAAGTTTTATGTTGGAGCATGGTGTTTGTAGTGTGTTTTTTGGTCATGGTGTTTGTGGATGTTTTTTGTTTTGGGACAGGTGTTTTGTGATGTTTTTTGTTGTAGAGGGTTTGTTGTGTGTTTAGTTGGACATGGTGTTTTTTGTATTTTATGTTTGGGAGCATGGTGTTTGTGTGAGTTTATGTTGGTGCATGGGGGTTTGTTGTGAGTTTATGTTTGGTAGCTGGTTTTTTGTAGTGAGTTTATGTTTGGTAGCTGGTGTTTGTTGTGATTTTATGTTGGTAGCATGGTGGTTTTTTTGTGAAGTTTATTTGGTACCCCTGTTTTGTTGTGAGTTTTTTTGGTAGCATGGTGTTTGTTTTTGAGTTTATGTTTGCATGGTGTTTTTTATGATTTAGTTGGGCATGGTGTTTTTTTAGTGATGTTTTTTGTTGGTAGCATGTGTTTTAGTGAATGTTTATGTTGGTACATGTGTTTGTAGTGATGTTTTGTTGGTCATGGGTTTGTTGTGATGTTTTATGTTGGAGATGGGGTTGGTGATGTTTTTTTTGGTAGCATGGGTTTGTTGTGAGTTATGTTGGTAGCATGGTGTTTGTGTGATGTTTATTTTTTTAGCATGGTTTTTTGTTGTGATGTTTTTGTTGGAGCATGGTGTTTTTAGTGATTTTTATGTTTGGTTTGCATGGTGTTTGTTGTGATGTTTTGTTGGTAGCATGGGGTTTTTTGAGTTTTTTTGGTACCTGGTGTTTTTTGTGATGTTTTTGTTGGTAGCAGGGGTTTGTGTGATGTTTTTGTTGGGACATGGGGTTTGTTGGATTTTATGTTGGTGATGGTTTTGGGGTGAGTTTTTTGTTGGTAGATGGTTTTTTTTATGTTTTGTTGGTACAGGTTTTGTAAATGAGTTTTATGTTGGTAGCTGGTGTTTGTTGATGTTTTTTGTTTTGGGAGCAGGTGTTTGTAGGATGTTTATGTTTGGGGCATGGTTTTTGGTAGTTAGTGGTAGCATGGTTTTTTGTTGTGAGTTTTTGTTGGTAGCATGGTTTGTTTTTGATTTTATTTGGGAGCATGGTGTTTGTAGTGATGTTTAGTTTTGCATGGGTTGTTTTGTTTTATGTTGGTAGCATGGTGTTTGTAGTATTTTATGTTGGGCCAGGTGTTTGTTTGATGTTTTGTTTGGGAGCATGGTTTTGTAGTGTGTTTATGTTGGTAGAAGGGGGTTTTTGATGTTTATGTTGGAGCATGGGGTTTGTAGTGATGTTTATTTGGTAGAGGTGTTTGTTTGATGTTTTTTGTTGGAGCATGGTTTTTGTGATGTTTATGTTTGGTAGCATGGTGTTTGTAGGATGTTTATGTTGGGAGCATGGTGTTTTTTTGTGATGTTTATGTTGGAGCTGGTGTTTTTTGTGTGTTTATGTTGGAGCATGTTGTTTGTTGTGAATTTTTTTTTGTTTTGGTACATGGTGTTTTTTAGTGATTTATTTGGTGCATGGTGGTTTTTTGTGATTTATGTTTGGGACATGGTGTTTTTTAGTGATGTTTATGTTTGGTAGCATGTGTTTGTTGTTTAAGTTTTTGTTGGAGCATGGGGTTTGAAATGAGTTTATGTTGGACAGGGTTTGTTGTTGTTTAGTTGGACATGGTGTTTGTAGGATGTTTATGTTGGGCAGGGTTTGTTGTGATGTTTATGTTGGTAGCAGGTGTTTGTGTGAGTTTTGTTGGTACCTGGGGTTTTTTTAGGATGTTTTTTTTGGTAGCATGGTGTTTTTTTGTGTTTATTTGGTAGATGGGGTTTGTTGATGTTATGTTTGGAGCATGGGTTTGTAGTGATGTTTATGTTGGTAGATGTGTTTTTTAGTGATGTTTATGTTGGTAGCATGGTGTTTGTGTGATGTTTTTTGTTGGAGCAGGTGTTTTTTTGTGATGTTTATGTTGGTACCCTGTTTTGTTTGATGTTATGTTGGTAGCATGGGGTTTGTAGGATTTTATGTTGGTAGCATGGTGTTTGTTTTGTGTTTTTTGGTGCATGGGGGTTTTGTATGATTTTATGTTGGGAGCATGGGTTTGTGTGATTTTATGTTGGGAGCTTGGGGTTTGTTGTGATTTTATGTTGGTGCATGGGTTTGTAGGATGTTTAGTTGGGTAGCAGGTGTTTGTTTTGATGTTTATGTTGGTAGAGGGGTTTGTAGTGATGTTTATGTTTGGAGCAGGGGGGTTTTTTAGTGATGTTTATTTTGTGCGGTGTTTGAGTGATGTTTATGTTGGTAGCATGGTTTTTTGTGATGTTTTTTTTTTTTGGGACATGGGGTTTGTTGTGATGTTTATGTTTTGGTCATGGTGTTTGTGTGATGTTTTTGTTGGTAGCAGGGGTTTTGTAGGATGTTTATGGGTACTGGGTTTTTTGTGTGTTTATTTTGGAGCATGGTGTTTGAGTGATTTTTTATGGGTAGCCATTTTAAAAGTAAAACATGAAAAAATTGTTTGTCTTAAAAATTACAAAAAGGGAAAAAAGTTTTTTGGTAAATGTGGGGATTTTTGTGCCGCAAATTGTTTAGTTGGTATGTTAGCCTGGTGTTGTGTAGGGGGTGCCCTTGGTGTTTGGTGATTTGTTGGGGGAGGTTGTGTGCTGGGTGTTGTGTAGCCTGGGTGTTGTGTATTTTGGGGGTTTTGTGTTTTGGGGGTGCTTGTGTAGGAATGTGAAAAGAGTTGTAATAAATATGGGTAGCTTGTTTGTTATGATGTTTAAAAAAGGAAAAGAAAAAATTTAAAAAAAATTTATAATAATAATAATTTACCAGACCAGTGTGGGGGCAAAATTATTCCCTTTTAATTTGGAAAGGGGGGGTTTTTCAGTTATGTCAGTGGTGATGGTAAATTGTGTCAAATTTTGATCGTGAAATGGGTAAATTTTGTCAGTTGATCTGAATGATGGTTTGTGTGTGGGGGAAAAAATTTGCAAAGTGGGAAAAAAGGTTTTTAAATTTGGTGGAGGAATTTTATGATCAGGAAGGAGGAAATTTTAAATTATATAGGAATTTTTTGTAAAGTGTGGTCAGAATTATGACAGGAAGTGATGGTAAAGTGTTTTGTCAGAATTATGATCGGGTGATGGGAAAGTTGTGTCCGAATTTTGACAGAAGTGATGGAAAATGTGTGTCAAATTTGATCGGAAGTGATGGTAAAGGTTTGGGCAGAATTATGAAACAGTGAAGTGATGGGAAAGTGTTGGCAGAAATTTTGATCACGAAGGAGGGAAAGTGTGTTCAAATTAAAGATAGGAAGGTGGTAAAGTGTGTGTCAGAAATTAGATCAGGAAGTGATGGTAAAGTGTGTGTCAGAATTATGACATGAAGTGATGGTAAAGGTGTGTCAGAATTATGATCAGGAAGTTTATGGTAAAGGTTGTCAGAATTATGATCAGAAGTGATGGAAAAAGGTGTGTCCAAATTTTCATGAAGTGAGGAAAAATTGGGTCAGAAAAATGATCAGGAAGTAATGGTAAAGTGTGTGTCAGAATTATGATCAGTGAAGTGATGGTAAAAAAAAAATATGCGCATCGCAACTTATCATCAACCGTCTCTTACCACAATTCACTACCAAACATCCACTACCAAACATCCACTACCAAACATCCACTACCAAACATCCACTACCAAACATCCACTACCACCCATCCACTACCAAACATCCACTACCAAACATCCACTACCAAACATCCACTACCAACCATCCACATTATGTGAAGCAGGACTCACATGAGTCTATACTGGTGTGAACAATATTTACCGTTTTACGTGAATGTTGGATGAGTGTTCTATTCCAGATCAAAGTGTTCAGTACATGTTCTCTCTCTCTCTCTCTCTCTCTCACTCTCTCTCTCTATTTATCTATCTATCTATCTATCTCACTGATCACCTTGTTCAGTAAACGTTCTAACCCATATCAGTCCGTCCAGTACGTATTCTTTACCAAATCGACCAAAGATCTGATCTTATACTGATTCCTTTAAATTATATGTTTTAATATACTGACAAACCCAGTCGAGCCCAAAGCATGGAGTGTCGTGTGTGAGAGAACATCCATCTGTTATCAGGTAAATTTAATGCCACCCAAGTTTATAAGAAATCGAAATTGTCATTATTATTATTGCGACCACTGTCAGCCTCAGAGTTATTACTGAGTTACCAGACCTTGCCACGTGGAGGCCAGTGGTTCGTCTTTAAGGTCCACCCACCCACTTACTGTGTTTTTGAAGATTTCCCCAGGTTCATTTGTCCAGGAGTCCATTTGTGTCCCCTCATATATTCTCCCTTTCCCACTTCTCCCAGGTCTGCCTTAGGAACCAGTATCCCCCTCTTTCCCAGGTCCATGTGTCCAGGAGTCCATCTGTGTCCCCTCAGATATTCTCCTTTCCTCACTTCCCCAAGGTCTGCCTCAACAACCAGTATCCTCGTCTTTCCTTGGTCCATGTATCCAGGAGTCCATCTGTGTCCCCTCAGATATTCTCCTTTCCTCACTTCCCCAAGGTCTGCCTCAACAACCAGTATCCTCGTCTTTCCCTCAGATATTCTCCCTTTCCCACTTCTCCTTAGCAACCAGTATCCCCCTCTTTCCCAGGTCCATGAGTCCAGGAGTCATCTGTCCGCCTTCAGATATTCTCCCTTTATCACTTCCCCAGGGTATCCTCGACTTTTCTCAGGTCCATGTGTCCAGGAGTCCATCTATGTCCCCTCAGATATTCTCCTTTCCTCACTTCCCCATGGTCTGCCTCAACAACCAGTATCCTCGTCTTTCCTAGGTCCATGTATCCAAGAGTTCATCTGTGTCCCTTCAGATATTCTCCTTTCCTCACTTCCCCAAGGTCTGCCTCAACAACCAGATATTCTCCCTTTCTCACTTCTCCAAGGTCAACCTTAGCAACCAGTATCCCCCTCTTTCCCAGGTCCATGTGTCCAGGAGTCCATCTGTGTCCCCTCAGATATTCTCCTTTCCTCACTTCCCCAAGGACTGCCTCAACAACCAGTATCCTCGACTTTCCCAGGTCCATGTGTCCAGGAGTCCATCTGTCCGCCTTCAGATATTCTCCCTTTCCCACTTCCCCAGTGTATACTCGTCTTTCCCAGGTCCATGTGTCCAAGAGTCCAACTGTGTCCCCTCAGATATTCTCCTTTCCCCACTTCCCCAAGGTTTGCCTCAACAACCAGTATCTTCGTCTTTCCCTCAGATATTCTCCCTTTCCCACTTCTCCAAGATCTGCATTAGCAACCAATATCCCCCTCTTTCCCAGGTCCATGTATCCAGGAGTCCATCTGTGTCCCCTCAGATATTCTCCTTTCCTCACTTCCCCAAGGTCTGCCTTAACAACCAGTATCCTCGACTTTCCCAGGTCCATGTGTCCAGGAGTCCATCTGTCCGCCTTCAGATATTCTCCTTTTCCCACTTCCCCAGGGAATCCTCGCCTTTCCCAGGTCCATGTGTCCAGGAGTCCATCTGTGTCCCCTCAGATATTCTCCTTTCCTCACTTCCCCAAGGTTTGCCTCAACATCCAGTATCCTCGTCTTTCCCTCAGATATTCTCCCTTTCCCACTTCTGCAAGGTCTGCCTTAGCAACCAGTATCCCTCTCTTTCCCAGGTCCATGTGTCCAGGAGTCCATCTGTGTCCCCTCAGATATTCTCCTTTCCTCACTTCCCCAAGGTCTGCCTCAACAACCAGTATCCCCGTCTTTCCCAGGTCCATGTGTCCAGGAGTCCATCTGTCCGCCTTCAGATATTCTCCCTTTCCCACTTCCCCGGGGTATCCTCGCCTTTCCCAGGTCCATGTGTCCAGGAGTCCATCTGTGTCCCTCAGATATTCCCCTTTTTCCTAAATTTCCCCCAAGGTTTGCCTCAACAACCAGTATCCTCGTCTTTCCCAGGTCCATGTGTCCAGGAGTCCATCTGTCCGCCTTCAGATATTCTCCCTTTCCCACTTCCCCAGGGTATCCTCGCCTTTCCCAGGTCCATGTGTCCAGGAGTCCATCTGTGTCCCCTCAGATATTCTCCTTTCCCCCATTTCCCCCAAAGGGTTTGCCTCAACAACCAGTATCCTCGTTTTTCCCCGGTCCATGTGTCCAGGAGTCCATCTGTCCGCCTTCAGATATTCTCCCTTTCCCAATTGCCCAGGGTATCCTCGCCTTTCCCAGGTCCATGTGTCCAGGAGTCCATCTGTCCGCCTTCAGATATTCTCCCTTTCCCAATTGCCCAGGGTATCCTCGCCTTTCCCAGGTTCATGTGTCCAGGAATCCATCCGTGGGCCCCCGGATGTCTCCCCTTCCTCACTTCCCTTAGGATATCTTCCATTCTCAGCCGTCTCCAGGTTATGTATCCCGAAGTCAGCTCAGCCGCCCTCAGTGATCTAGCCAGATGAGAACGAGGCCTTGTTTAGCTGGTCTACGGTAGAGACTGTCCAGGTGGGTGGAATTACAGGAGGGGACACGCAGAAATCTGCGTCCTGTAATTACACCACTAAGACAGTCTAGACCGTAGGTCAGCCAGACGCAGCCAAGCTACCGTCCAGTTCGACCACCAAGGCCTGGCCACTAAGTGAAAATTTGGGAGTTCTATTTATGTTATACGATTCATCTACATTAAATATAAGAGTCTGTTCTTAATCATTAGTTTAAGTGTGTTTGTGAATGTTTTATTGTGTTGATGAGTGTTTGTGTGTTAATGTGTTTGTTCACCTCCACCAGAACTGTAATAAGTGTTGAACTTTTTAGTTTTATTTGGTTATTTGTCTTGTTTATCTGCGAGACGAGACACAAGAGAAATGAGTCACTTTATCTGACTTTTTGTTTGGGTTATCCTGGGTAATTTACACATATGTTACTATGTATAATAATTTGTGTAACTGTTTTTACGTGTACCTGTACCTAAACAAACTTACTTACACACACACACTTACTTTTACGCTCATTTGCTCATTTCCGCAAACACAGCTTCTTGATTCACCAACATATATACAAACACAGAACTATGCACGTGCGCGCGCGCACACACGTGTAAAACACACTCATCGCCTCTTACACTAATATGCATCTAATAACACACACACACACACACACACACACACACACAACACACACACACACACAAAACACACCACACACACACAACACACACACACAACACAACACACACAGACGTCCGCCCATGCCACACATACATATGTACACAAATTTGTGCCCAATCATTCATACTGTCTCCCTACGGTTGTTAAAAATTTTTTTTGCCTTTTCAAAATAAAACAAAACCTTGGAGTAAAAAAAAAAATAGTTTCCTAAATGTTGGGGGATTCTTAATTTGAAGAAGTTGGTTTGGATTTTAAAATCTTTGGGAAGGGTTTGAAAGGGGTTACAAGTTTTAGAAGGGGCCAGGTAAAGACCAAAATTATTTAGGAAAAAGTTTCCCAACACCCCAAATTTTCCCCTAGCAAAATAAAACCATTGGCCCCCCCCCCCAACAAGTTAAATTTTTTGTTAAAAAAAAAACACCCTGGGGAAAAAATTTCATCCTTGACAAATAATTAAGAGGTGGCTGGTCACACTGGACAGTGATCTGTTAAAAACTTGTTTTTTCAATTTTTGTATTTGAATTTCTTAAAGAAAAATTTCTTATTTAATTATTAATTTTAAATTTTGAAACATATAATTATTATACCTTAATTGGTGGGCCACAATTTATTTTTTTCACCTAATTTTTTATTTTTTTAAATAAATACTTAACTAATTTTTTGGGTGGTTTAAGTCAGTAAATTTACTTTTTAAAATTTAAAGTAAAAATTTTGATGTAATTAACTTAAATATTTTCGTTGTTAACATTTTTCTTGGGTTTCTAATTAAAATTTAAAAAAAATAAAGGTCTGGAAAAAATTTTAAAAACGAAAAAAAATTTTCCATAAAAATAAAGTTTAAGTTTAAGAACTGCAAAAAATTTTAGGAAAAACAAATTTAAAAAAATTTAACAAATTAAAATCGGAAATTTTTTTAAAATTTTAAAAACGAAGCAAATATTTTCAAAAAAAATTTTTGAAAGTGAAGACGCAAATTAAAGAACCATTTTTTACATTGAAAAAATTTTCTTTGGCCCCTATTTTCCCTTTTCATAAATTTAAAAAATTTTTTTAACAACTTTTTTAAAATAAAGAAACCCAAAAATTAAAAAATAAGTTTACAGGGTTTTAATTCATAGAAACTTCAAAAAAAATTTAAAAACATTACTTAGCCAGAACAAAAAAAATGATTTAGAAACCCCTTTATTTAAAATTAAATTTATGCTTGTTAGTAAGGTGTTTACCATTAAACAAAAGGAATTTTTAGAAAACAATTTGAACACCCAGCGTTTAGTGGTTACCAGTTTGAAACCCTCGTGACTTTAGTAAGGTGTCACCAGTTGTGTAACACCCCGTGATTTTAGAAAGGTGTCCCCAGTTTGTAACACCTCAGTGATTTAGAAAGGTTTACCATTTTGGTAACACCTCGTGTGTTTAAAAGGTGTACCAGTTTGAAAACCCCTCGTGCGTAGAAGGTTTACCATTATGAACACCCATGACTTCAAAAGGTTTACCAGTTATGTAACCCCTCAGTACTGTCAAAAGGGTGTTCCCATTTATGCAGTTTCCTCTAAAAACAATTAACTAACATGTGAATGGGGAGAAATTGGAGAAAATTTTTTAAAAGAAATTGTTGGGAAAAAAATTCCTGGTGAATTTTAAACCAGACAGACTGAAACATTATGTAGTAGTAATTTAAAAAGTATAGTAATATAATTGTAGTGTAGTAAGAAATGTAGTTTAGAATTTAATATAGTATATAAGAAAAATGTAGTAGTAATGCAATGTAGTAGTAGTAATGAAAAGTAGTAAAAATTGATAATATAGTTGTAGTAATATAATATTATAGTAATGATAAAAGTAGTAGTAGTAATCAAAATTGAAAGTATAAGTAATGAAAATGGTAATTTAGTAATGATAATGTAGCAATATTGATATTTGTGTACAGTAATGGTAAATGAGTAGTAATGAAATAGATAGTGAATGATAATAGCATAGTGAAATGTAGTATTTATAATATAATAGAGGTAGAAGTTATAGTAATGTAATATTTCAGTAGAATGTAGTAGAAGAATAGGTAATATAGTAGTATTAAGATTATAGTACATTGCAATGGTAAATATTATAATAAGATAATGAGTGTAGTAATAACAGTAGTAGTATAATGTAATGTAGTAGATATTAGTAGTAGTAGTAGAATGATATTAGTAGCATAGTAAAATAATAGTAAAGTAAAGATAATAGAGCATATAATATATAGTAGAATAATGTTGTCAGTAGTAAGGGTAATAGTAATAGTAATTATAGTAGTAATGGAAATTTTAAAAATAGTGTATAAGATATTTAGTAGTGTAGTAATGAAAATGTAAGTAGTAATGAAATAATAGTAGTATAACAAAAGCAGCAGAGTAAGATTACAGTATAGAAAATTATAATAGTAGTATCGTAGAAAAATGTAATAGAGCAGTATTGAAATGTAGTAGTAGAATGAAAAGTACAGTTTAAATAATAGTAGTATATAATAAAATAAAATAGAAAAAGTATATAGTAGTAGTAAAGTAGTAGAAATGATAGTATAATAGTAGTAGTACAAAAAATAGACAGTACATAAACAAATTTAAATTTTTTTTAAAAGGGGAAAGAGCTGGTAAGCCGAGGAAGGTCTCGGACAGTGACCGAAAGTTGCCCTGTTGACTCCTTGTCAATGATGGTTCAAGAAGGAAAAATTATAAATTTCCCAAAAATTTAAAAATCCCAAGGGTTCAAGGGGTTTAATTTTTTGTAACAACACAGGTTTTTCCCCCTTTTATTTTAAAGGTTTTTCCAAAAAAACCTTTGCACAGAACTAAACCCTCTCAATATATAATTTTAACCTTTTTTTTTTTGTGAAGTTTCCCTTTCCCCCTCCCCGTCAAATTTTGGTTTTTAAAAGTGTTTGGGGTTGGGGTAAAATTTTTTTTTTAAATATAATATAATATATAAAATATATATATATTTTTTTTTTAAAAAAATTTTTTTATTAATTATTAAATTTTTTTTTAAAATTTTATGTGGGGTATTTTTGCTTCTTTTGGGGGGAGGTAAAATAATAATATATATAAAAATTTATTTTTTTTTTTTGTTGGGGTGTGGTGTGTGGTTTTTTGTGTGTGTTATTTTTGTTCTTTTTATTTTTGGGTTTTTTTTTGTGGGGGTGTTATTTGGGTTTAAAAGGGGTAAAAAATGTTGTTGTTGGGGTTTGGTTGGGTTTTTTTGGGAAAAAAATTTTCTTTATTTTTTTTATTTTAATTTGGGTTGAGGGAATGTAAAAAGTAATTTAAAAACCTTGGGTTTTTTGGGTTTTTTGGTTTTTTGGTTTTTGGGGGTTTTTGGGTTTGGGTTTTTTTTTTAAAGTTTATTAATGTCCTTGTTCTTTTCTTGGACCCTTTTTCTCGAAACGGTTTTGGTTTTTTTCCCAACCCCAATAAAAAAAAGTTTTCCCCCATATTTTGTTATGGGGTTTTTAAATTTTAAAAAAAATTATTTTTATTAAAAGAAAGAAATGTTTCCCCCCAAAACCTTTCCAATCCCACTTTTTCCCTTTCTTTTTAAACCCCCAAAAATGTTTCCCCCCCTCCACCCCCCTCACATTCCCTTTTCCCCTTTATTTTTTTACTTTCCCCTTCCCCTTTTGAAAAATTTTGGGCCTTTTAAAGAAACCCCCTTTTTCCCCAACGGGCCCCCTTTACATATTTTTCCCCCCCCATTTTTTTGTTATGGGAATTGTTTTTTTACTTTCTTAATTAGGGGGGGAAAAAAAAAGGGGCCAAAAAGCTTTTTTACCCCAAAATCCTTTTATTTTTTAATTATTTTTAAAAACCCCAATGAAATTTTAAAAACCCAAAAAAAAAAAAACAACAAACCCCCAAAACCAAAACCAAAAAAAACCCCCCCCCCAAAAAAACAAAAATTACAAACCCTTTCCCCTTTTTTCCCTCTCTAAATTTTAAAAAATTTTGGCCCCTTAAAAAATTTTTTTTTTAACCGTCCCAAATATGTTTACTTCATGTTAACGTTTCCTTTTACTGTTCCTTTTTCTTCTTTTCTTAAAAAAATTATATTGCACAGGGAATAAAACTTAAATAAAGAAATTCTTGAGCATAAATTCTGAGTCAACAAAGTGAAGAATGTTGTTATAAAGTATTTTCAATATAGTGTTATTAAGAGTTGTGATGATGTAAATAAGTGACTGTTGAGAGAAACTTGTATTGGATAAAACAAGCAAGACTCTTCCATTTTACTTAAACTACTGATCGTGTGTGACTATTTGTTTAAGTAACTATCCTTACATGTTACCATTCTGTCTTTGCTTACTGCTGTCTCTTACTGTATTTTTTTGTACATCACTGTCCTGTTTTTGCTTGTTACTTTACTCTTCTTTCATGTTACAGTTCCATTTTAGTATGTTGATGTACTGGTGTTCACTGTTAATGTACTGGTGTTCTCTGTTAATGTACTGGTGTTCTACCTTGTTATACTTCCCTACTACATCTTCCACAAGAGTGTCTCCCACAATGGCATCCATGTTTCCCAATACATTATTAAAACAAATAACAAATAAACAACACCCACACACAGAAATAAAAATCTCCTTGTTGATAAAGTCGACCATTATGGTAGTGTCGATTTATTTACAAAAAGTATTTCATCAGCCCATCATGGAACCTGGTTAATATTTCTGATACTGCTGTTTTTACTCACTTATATATTGCTCTGCTGTACATTTGCAACTCTGGCAATAAATATAATGTCTTTGGGAACAACTCGCTTCTGTTATTTATTCAATGTTTGCCAGTTCGTCATTAATTATATTTTATCTTTTCCATCACTCTGACAGTCACAATTTTGACATATTCATTGCTTGGTATAATCAACGGGCAATAGACAAACACTAATATTTTATTTTACTTAAACAATATTTTACAGTCTATCAAACACTTTGTCCAGTAGTTGTTAACTGTACAAGAAACAAAGGGTGGGACAAAACTTTGTCCAGCAGTTGCTAACTGTACCATAAACAAAGGCTGGGACAAAAGTAAAACTTACACAAGGAAAGCCGTCCAGGGCGACTGAATTTGACAGAGAAACCCGTCCAGGGTGACGAAATATGACAGGGAAAGCCGTTCTGGGCGAAGAAATATGGCAGGGAAACCCGGCCATGGCGACGAAGAACGACAGGGAAACTCGTACAGGACGACAGAGTATGACAAGGAAACCCTTCCAGGACGACAACATATATCAGTGAAACCCGTCCAGGGCGACGAAATATGAGAGGGAAACCCGTCAAGGGCGACGATATATGAAAGAGAAACTCATCCATGTTGACGAAGTATGAGAAAGAGAAAGAAGTTCTGGGCGAAGAAATATAACAGGGAAACCCGCCAATAGCGACGAAGTAAGACAGGGAACCCCATCCAGGACGACAAAATATGACAAGAAAACCTGTCCAGGGCGACGATATATATCATGGAAACCCGTACAGGGCGACGAATTATGACAGGAAAAATCCGTCCAGGGCAACGAAATACATCAGGGAAACCCATACAATGCGACGATATATGACAGAAAAACCCGTCCAGGGCGACGATATGTGTCAGGGAAACCCGTCCAGGGCGACGAAAAATGACAGGGAAACCCGTACAGGTCGACGAAATATGACAGGGAAACTCGTCCTGGGTGACGAAATATGAGAGGGAAACCCGTCCTTGGCGACGATATATGACAACGAAACCAGTCAAGGTAGACAGAATAAGTCAGGGAAAGCCGTCCAGGGCGACTGAATGTGACAGGGAAAGCCGTCCAGAGCGACTGAATGTGACAGGGAAAGCCGTCCTGGGCGAAAAATATATGACAGGGAAACCTGGCTATGGCGACGATGAATGACAGGGAAACCCGTTCAAGTCGATGGAATATGACAGGGAAATCCGTCCAGGGCGATGGAATATGACGGGAAAACCTATCCATTGTGACGAAATATGGCGAGGAATATACACAAATAACCCGCACATAAAAGAGAGAGGCTTACGACGACGTTTCGGTCAGTGTGACTTGTCAATG
>NC_069472.1:432816-444515 GCF_026875155.1 Cherax quadricarinatus | reverse complement strand
CACTTCCCCAGGGTATCCCGCTTTTCTCAGGTAGTGTCCAGGGGGCCCATCTGTTTTCCCTCAGATTTCTCCTTTCCCTCATTCCCCCAAGGTTTCCCTAAAACAACCGTATCCCCGCTTTCCAGGCCAGTACCCAGGGTCCATCTGTGTCCCCTCGAATTCTTTTTTCCCTCCTTCCCCAAGGTTGCCTCAACAACCTTTATCTGCTTTCTCTCGATATTTTCCTTCCCCCACTTCTCCAGATCTGCATTAGCAACCGTATCCCCCTTTTCCCCCAGGCCCATGTGTCCAGGAGCCCATTTGTGTCCCTCAGATTTCCCCTTTTCCCCCTTCCCAAGGTTTGCCTCAACAACCAGTACCCGTTTTTCCCGGTCCTTGTGCCCAGGAGTCCTCTGTGCCCCCTAGATATTCGCCTTTCCTCATTCCCAAGGTCTCCCTCAAAAACCCGTTTCCCCTTTCCCCATATTCTCCCTTTCCCACTTCTCCAAGATCTGCATTAGCAACCAGTACCCCTTTCTTTCCCAGGTCCATGTTCCAAGGGCCCATCTGTGGTCCCCTCAGATATTCTCCTTTCCTCACTTCCCCAAGGTTTGCCTCAACAACCAGTATCCTCGTCTTTCCCAGGTCCATGTGTCCAGGAGTCCATCTGTCCGCCTTCAGATATTTTTTCCCTTTTTCCCAATTGCCCAGGGTAATCCTCGCCTTTCCCAGGTTATGATGTCCAGGAAATCCATCCGTGGGCCCCCGGATGTCTCCCCTTCCTCACTTCCCTTAGGTTATATACCAGTCTCAGCCTTCCCCAGGTTATGTATCCCGAAGTCAGCTCAGCCACCCTCCGTGATCTAGCCAGATGAGAACGAGGTCTTGTTTAGCTGGTCTACGGTAGAGACTGTCCAGGTGGGTGGAATTACAGGAGGGGACACACAGTAAACTGCTTCCTGTAATTACACCACCAAGACAGTCTAGACCGTAGATCAGTCAGACGCAGCCAAGCTACCGTCCAGTTCGGCCACCAAGGTCTGGCCACTCAGTGAAAATTTGGGAGTTCTATTTATATTATACGATTCATCTACATTAAATATAAGAGTCTGTTCTTAATCATCAGTTTAAGTGTGTTTGTGAATGTTTTATTGTGTGTTGATGAGTGTTTGTGTGTTAATGTGTTTGTTCACCTCCACCAGAACTGTAATAAGTGTTCAACTTTTTAGTTTTATTTGGTTATTTGTCTTATGTGTTTGCGAGACAAGACACACTAGAAATAAGTCACTTTATCTGATTTTTTGTTTGGGTTATCCTGGGTAATTTACACATATGTTACTATGTATAATAATTTGTGTAACTGTTTTTACGTGTACCTGTACCTAAACAAACTTACTTACACACACGCTCTTTTACGCTCATTTGCGCATTTCCGCAAATACAGTTTCTTGATTCACCATCATCTATACAAACACAGAACTATGCACTTGCTCGCGCGCACACACACACGTGTAAAACACACTCATCGCCTCTTACACTAATATGGATCTAATAACACACACACACACACACACACACACACACACACACACACACACAGACGTCCCGCTATGCCACACATACATATGTACACAAATTTGTGCCCAATCATTCATACTGTCTCCCTTACGGTTGTTAAATTTGTTTGCCTTTTCAAAATAAAATCAAAACCTTGGAGGCAGAAAAAAATCAGTCTTCCTAAATGTTCGGAAATTCAGTAACTTTATATATTTCAATATTCTGATGAAGAATGTTGGTTTCTGGGATTTTCAAGACATTCATTGTGGAAGGTGTGAAAAGTTACTAGTTTTAGACACTTGTGGGTCAGGTAAAGACACTATTATGAATTATCTTATGGAAGATAAAGTTTCTCTCTCTTATATTTTCACTTCCTTCACCTCCTCTACACTATAATAAAACATTAAGACACCCCCCCCCACACACAGTATAAACGTTATGTGAATAAAATAAAAACTATTAGCTGGGGTTATTCGATCCTTTGACTAAAATAATTAAGATAGTCGCTGGTGCACACTGGACAGTACGACTCTGTCTAACATACTATGTTATGCTCTAATGTTTTGTGATGTTTGAGTGTCAGTTAGAATGTAAAATTAATACTGTGATGTAATGTATTGAGATGTTTAAATGTTAGCATGTATTATATCATGAATGGTGTGGCACACAATGTTATTTCTTCAGTTCTAATGTTTATATTATAAATAATACTTAACGTTATGTTTTGGTGATGTTTAAGTCATGACTGAACATTATTCTGCTCATACTAATTAAAAGTAGTAAACTTCCATTGATGAATAACTGTTAACTTAATTATTTTCCAGTTGTTAACATTTTCTTAAGAGTTGTAGAGATTCACAATTCAAATAAAATCAAAGAAATGCTGCAGAAAGAATTAAAAACAAGAATCCAAAAATATTTCCATATAAATAGAGCACGATGGAAATAAATGGTATAAAATACCGACACAATGGCAATATAAACACAAATGCAGTATAATGTGATCCTTAATTGACTACGTTTCGCCCACACAGTGGGCTTTTTCAAGTCACAAACAGAACTACCTGGGGTGGAAGGAACGCGAGTATTTATAGTCCGGCTGAGGTCAGGTGAAGAATGCTGCATCTGATGATGTACCGAGTTGGGTTTGTAGAGTCTAAAAACTTGGGTAGCTTGGAAAGGAGACTGGACAAGTTGGTGAGCAGACCTTCTACAGTGTTCTTATGTGGGATAGCGATGAAGAAGTTTCTTGGCAAGTGGTTCAGCTATGTTATAGAAGCCACTATTCTGGTTGAAGTTGTCGGATATAGAAATAAGTGATGATTCCAGGATTCTTCGGTATTGAGTGTTGTCTTCTGTGGCGATAAGTCTTGAGTTTCTGTAGTTTATCAAGTGGTTGTGTGAATTTACGGTGTTGTACGCAGGCATTCCTTGTGTCGTCAGACCTGCTTGCGTATTGGTGTTCTGAAATACGTGTTTTGGAGGTCCCTTGATGTTTCGCCCACGTATAACTTGTTGCAGTCATTACAAGGGATTATGTATACCCCTGCAGAGGATGGAGGCTTGTCCTGCCTACTACTGGTGATGTCCTTGATGGTCGTGGTTGTGGAGGTAGATACTTGGAATGATGTTTTGGCAAAGATGTTGGAAACATGTTTGGCATGGAGTTGGTGGGAAGGACTATGTATCTCTTTCGGCAGTGTTTCTCTGGGTGTGTTGAAGCTGTTTAGTGCTCGCCGTCTGCCAGTCTCTGATGAAGTGACGAGGATAGTGGGAGTTTGGAAATACCTGTTCAATTATAGTGCTTCTTCCTCAAGGAAACTCGTTGCTGCAGATTCTGAGTGCACGCAGGAAGAAGCCTATAATTACACCACGTTTGGTTTTGGTGTCGTGGTGAGAGTAGAAGTGGAGAAGATCGTTTTGGTTGGTGGGTTTTCGATAGACTTTAAAACGAAGTTCGTGGTCAGCTTTGCAGAGTAGAACATCAAGGAAAGGAAGAGTGTTGTCGACCTCTTCTTCAAGTGTGAACTGGATTGAAGGCTCGACCTGGTTGAGCTATCTTCAAGGCATCATCTCAGCAGCCATCTCAACACGCAGCTCCCCAGTCATACCCCGACGTTACATCAATGCACTCAAAGGTTTAGCAGAAGACACGACCATCAGGGTCACCACCGCTGATAAAGGAGGTGGTGTTGTCTCATGAACACTGACGATTACAGGAACAAAATGCTCAATCTACTTAATGACCCAGATACCTACAAACCTCTCACAACTAACCAAGTGGACAACCTTACTAAAACTTTTCTTCAAAGGACTCGCCGCATTCTGAGGAGCTCAGAACAAGGGAAGAAGAACTTCTGCACACCATGCCCAGCAACCCCAGACTGCCAGAATGTACGGCCTGCCAAAGACTCACAAGCCTGGTATCCCATTGAGGCCCATTATCCTCGGGAATAGGCAGTGCTCCCCACAAGCTCTCAGGAATTCTCGCCAAAACACTCTCGAAACTCTTGGGCACTATCAGTCCAGCACATCTCAAAACACTCAGGTGATCTTCTCAATCGCATTCGCAACATCAACATCAGGAACAAGAAACTTTCCAGCTTGACGTGACTTCCCTATTCACTAAAGTACCTACTAAACAAGCCATCGATCTCTTGCGCAAGAAAATTGACGATTCACTTGATCTTCCCATTCCAGCCAGCGACTTCATCGACTGGTTGAACTATGTGTTGGCTTTACGTGTTTCTCTTTTGAAAATCACCTTTTCAGCAGACTTTTGGACTACCCATGGGTTCGCCACTCAGTGCAGTCTAGCGAACCTATACATGGAACATCTAGAAGCCGAACGTTTCTCCACCATTATTCCTTCGTCTGTCACCTGGCTCCGTTATGTTGACGACATTTCCTCATAACTCTAAACGCTTCAACGTTCAAGCTCTCCAAGACAAGCTCAACCAGGTCGAGCCTTCAATCCAGTTCACACTTGAAGAAGAGGTCGACAACACTCTTCCTTTCCTTGATGTTCTACTCTGCAAAGCTGACACGAACTTCGTTTTAAAGTCTATCGAAAACCACCAACCAAAACGATCTTCTCCACTTCTACTCTCACCACGACACCAAAACCAAACGTGGTTGTAATTATAGGCTTCTTCCTGCGTTGCACTCAGAATCTGCAGCAACGAGTTCCTTGAGGAAGAATGCACTATAATTGAAACAGGTATTTTCCAAACTCCACTATCCTCGTCACTTCATCAGAGACTGCAGACGGCGAGCACTAAACATCTTCAACACACCAGAGAAGACAACTGCCGAGAAGAGATACATAGTCCTTCCCCAACTCCATTGCCAAACATGTTTCCAAATCTTTGCCAAAACATCATTCCAAGTATCTACCTCCACAACCACGACCATCAAGGACATCACCAGTAGTAGGAGGACAAGCTCCATCCTCTGCAGGGGTATACATAATCCCTTGTAATGACTGCAACAAGTTATACGTGGGCGAAACTCAAGGGACCTCCAAAACGTATTCAGAACACCAATACGCAAGCAGGTCTGACGACACAAGGAATGCCTGCGTACAACACCGTAATTCACACAACCACTTGATAAAACTACAGAAACTCAAGACTTATCGCCACAGAAGACAACACTCAATACCGAAGAATCTGGAATCATCACTTATTTCTATATCCGACAACTTCAACCAGAAATGTGGCTTCTATAACATAGCTGAACCACTTGCCAGAAACTTCTTCATCGCTATCCCACATAAGAACACTGTAGAAGGTCTGCTCACCAACTTGTCCAGTCTCCTTTCCAAGCTACCCAAGTTTTTAGACTCTACAACCCAACTCGGTACATCATCAGATGCAGCATTCTTCACCTGACCTCAGCCGGACTATAAATACTCGCGTTCCTTCCACCCCAGGTAGTTCTGTTTGTGACTTGAAAAAGCCCACTGTGTGGGCGAAACGTAGTCAATTAAGGATCACATTATACTGCATTTGTGTTTATATTGCCATAAATAGAGCATTTGAAGAATGTCAAGAACTGCAGAAGAAAGTTGAGAATACAACAACTATTATAAATAATTAGACAAAGTGTATCATCTGGATTCTTTAATTTGTAGACGTATTGTCAAGCAGTGACTTTATCAATACAATATATTATGTAAAGTAAAGACAACAAATTAAAGATAGCCAGGTTTTTCATATGTGTTTAATTCATCATTGTGTCGCTATTGTTTACCATTCTTATGTAACTATTATAATGTTTAACAACAGTTATTACAATAATAGTCAGCAACACAAAACATTACTATCGAATAAGTAATTACATGTAGTTAATTATCATAGAAACTGTACGAAATAAGTAAACAAAAGTGTAATGATTCTCAGATAACTATTATTGTAAATGTAACACCTGAGTGATTGTTAGTAAGGTGTTACCAGTTGTGTAACACCTGAGTGATTGTTAGTAAGGTGTTACTAGTTATGTAACACCTGAGTGATTGTTAGTAAGGTGTTACCAGTTATGTAAAAACCTGAGTGATTTTTTAGTAAGGTGTTACCAGTTATGTAACACCTGAGTGACTGTCAGTAAGGTGTTACCAGTTATGTAACACCTGAGTGACTGTCAGTAAGGTGTTACCAGTTATGTAACACCTGAGTGATTGTTAGTAAGGTGTTACCAGTTATGTAACACCTGAGTGATTGTTATTTAAAGGTGTTACTAGTTATGTAAACACCTGAGTGATTGTTAGTAAGGTTTTTACCAGTTATGTAACACCTGAGTGATTGTTAGTAAGGTGTTACCAGTTGTGTAACACCTGAGTGATTGTTAGTAAGGTGTTACTAGTTATGTAACACCTGAGTGATTGTTAGTAAGGTGTTACCAGTTATGTAACACCTGAGTGATTGTTAGTAAGGTGTTACCAGTTATGTAACACCTGAGTGACTGTCAGTAAGGTGTTACCAGTTATGAAAACCCCTGAGTGATTGTTAGTAAGGTGTTACCAGTTATGTAACACCTGAGTGATTGTCAGTAAGGTGTTACCAGTTATGTAACACCTGAGTGATTGTTAGTAAGGTGTTACCAGTTATGTAACACCTCAGTGACTGTCAGTAAGGTGTTACCAGTTATGTAACACCTCAGTGACTGTCAGTAAGGTGTTACCAGTTATGTAACACCTCAGTGACTGTCAGTAAGGTGTTACCAGTTATGTAACACCTCAGTAAACTGTCAGTAAGGTGTTACCAGTTATGTAACACCTCAGTGACTGTCAGAAAGGTGTTACCAGTTATGTAACACCTGAGTGACTGTCAGTAAGGTGTTACCAGTTATGTAACACCTGAGTGACTGTCAGTAAGGTGTTACCAGTTATGTAACACCACAGTGACTGTCAGTAAGGTGTTACCAGTTATGTAACACCACAGTGACTGTCAGTAAGGTGTTACCAGTTATGTAACACCTCAGTGACTGTCAGTAAGGTGTTACCAGTTATGTAACACCTCAGTGACTGTCAGTAAGGTGTTACCAGTTATGTAACACCTGAGTGACTGTCAGTAAGGTTTGTACCATTTATGTAAACCTGAGTGACTGTCAGTAAGGTGTTACCAGTTATGTAACACCTGAGTGACTGTCAGTAAGGTGTTACCAGTTATGTAACACCTCAGTGACTGTCAGTAAGGTGTTACCAGTTATGAAACACCTCAGTGACTGTCAGTAAGGTGTTACCAGTTATGTAACACCTCAGTGACTGTCAGTAAGGTGTTACCAGTTATGTAACACCTCAGTGACTGTTCAGTAAGGTGTTACCAGTTATGTAACCCCTGAGTGACGGGTCAGTTAGGTGTTACCAGTTATGTAACACCACAGTGACTGTCAGTAAGGTGTTACCAGTTATGTAACACCACAGTGACTGTCAGTAAGGTGTTACCAGTTATGTAACACCTGAGTGACTGTCAGTAAGGTGTTACCAGTTATGTAACACCTCAGTGACTCTCATTTAAGGTGTTACCAGTTATGTAACACCTCAGTGACTGTCAGTAAGGTGTTACCAGTTATGTAACACCTCAGTGACTGCCCAGTAAGGTGTTACCAGTTATGTAACACCTGAGTGACTGTCAGTAAGGTGTTACCAGTTATGTAACACCTCAGTGACTGTCAGTAAGGTGTTACCAGTTATGAAAACCCCCTCAGTGACTGTCAGTAAGGTGTTACCAGTTATTGTAACACCTCGTGACTGTCAGTAAGGTGTTACCAGTTATGTAACCCCTTTGAGTGACTGTCAGTAAGGTGTTACCAGTTATGAAAACACCTCAGTGACTGTCAGTAGGTGTTACCAGTTATGTAACACCTGAATGACTGTCAGTAAGGTGTTCCGTTATGTAAAAACCTCAGTGACTGTCAGTAAGGTGTTACCAGTTTGACAGTTTCCTCTACAAAACAATTAACTAAACATGATGAATGTGAGTGCAAGATTTGGAGAGAATTTTTATATAGAAATTGTTGGGAACAATGTGATTCCTGGTGGATATTACCAGACTGACTGATAACATTAGTAGTAGTAGTAATGTTAATAGTAGTAGTAGTAGTAGTAATGATAATAGTATTTAGTAGTAATGACAATAGTGTAGTAGAAATTTTAAATTTAGTGTGTAGTAATGATAATAGTAGTAGTAGTAATGACAATAGTAGTAGTAGTAATGATAATAGTAGTAGTAATGATAATAGTAGTAGTAGTAATGATAATGTAGTAGTAGTAATGATAATAGTAGCAGTAGTAATGATAATAGTAGTAGTAATGATAATTTGTAGTAGTAGTAATGATAATAATAGTAGTAATAATGATAACAGTAGTAGTAGTAATGATAATAGTAGTAGTAGTAATGATAACAGTAGTAGTAGAAATGATAACAGTAGTAGTAGTAATGATAATAGTAGTAGTAGTAATGATAATAGTAGTAGTAGTAATGATAACAGTAGTAGTAGTAATGATAACAGTAGTAGTAGTAATGATAATAGTAGTAGTAGTAATGATAATAGTAGTAGTAGTAATGATAACAGTGTAGTAGTAATGATAACAGTAGTAGTATTTAATGATAATAGTAGTAGTAGTAATGATAATAGTAGTAGTAGTAATGATAAACAGTAGTAGTAGTAATGAAAACAGTAGTAGTAGTATTGATAACAGTAGTAGTAGTAATGATAATAATATTTAGTAGTAATGTTTAATAGTGTAGTAGTAATGATAATAGCAGTAGTAGTAATGTAGTAGTAGAAGTAATGATAATAGTAGCAGTAGTAATGATAGTAGTAGTAATGATAGTAGTTGCAGTAGAAATGATAGTAGAAGTAGTAGTAGTAATGATAATAGTAGTAGTAATGATTATAGTAGCAGTAGCAATGGTAATAGTAGTAGTAATAATGATAATAGTAGTAGTAGTAGTAGTAATAAACAGTAGTAGTAGTAATGTTTAATAGTAGTATTGATATTATTATTATTATTATTAGTAGTAGTAGTAGTAGTAGTAGTAGTAGTAGTAATGATATTAGTAGCAGTAGTAATGATAATAATAGTAGTAATGATAATAGTAGCAGTAGTAATGATAGTTGTAGTAGTATTAATGATTATAGTAGCAGTAGTAATGATAATAGTAATAGTAATAATGATAGTAGTAATGGTAATGTTAATAATAGTAGTAGTAATAATAATAGTAGTAGTAGTAGTAATGATAATAGTAGTAGTAGTAGTAATGATAATAGTAGTAGTAGTAATGATAATAGTAGTAGTAGTAATGATAATAGTAGTAGTAGTAATGATAATAGTAGTAGTAGTAATGATAATAGTAGTAGTAGTAATGATAATAACAGTAGTAGTAATGATAATAGTAGTAGTAGTAATGACAATAGTAGTAGTAGTAATGATAATAGTAGTAGTAATAATGATAATAGTATTAGTAGTAATGATAATAGTAGTAGTAGTAATGATAATAGTAGTAGTAGTAATGATAATAGTAGTAGTAGTAATGATAATAGTAGTAGTAGTAATGATAATAGTAGTAGTAATAATGATAACAGTAGTAGTAGTAATGATAATAGTAGTAGTAGTAATGATAACAGTAGTAGTAGTAATGATAACAGTAGAAGTAGTAATGATAATAGTGTAGTAGAATTTGATAATAGTAGTAGTAGTAATGATAACCAGTAGTTAGTAGTAATGATAACAGTAGTAGTAGTAATGATAATAGTAGTAGTAGTAATGATAATAGTAGTAGTAGTAATGATAATAGCAGTAGTAGTAATGTAGTAGTAGTAGTAATGATAATAGTAGCAGTAGTAATGATAGTAGTAGTAATGATAGTAGAAGTAGTAGTAGTAATGATAATAGTAGTAGTAAGGATTATAGTAGCAGTAGCAATGGTAATAGTAATAGTAATAATGATAATAGTAGTAGTAGTAATAACAGTAGTAGTAGTAATGATAATAGTAGTATTGATATTAGTAGTAGTAGTAGTAATGATATTAGTAGCAGTAGTAATGATAATAGTAGTAGTAATGATAATAGTAGCAGTAGTAATGATAGTAGTAGTAGTAGTAATGATTATAGTAGCAGTAGTAATGATAATAGTAATAGTAATAATGATAGTAGTAATGGTAATGTTAATAATAATAGTAGTAATGATAATAGTAGTAGTAGTAGTAATGATAATAGTAGTAGTAGTAATGATAATAATAGTAGTAGTAATGATAATAGTAGTAGTAGTGACAATAGCAGCAGCAGTAACGTTTACAGTTTTTAGTAGTAATGATAATAATAGTAGTAGTAATGATAATAGTAGTAGTAGTAATGATACTAGTAGTAGTAGTGACAATAGCAGCAGTAGTAACGATTACAGTAGTAGTAGTAATGATAATAGTAGTCGTAGCAATGATAATAGTAGCAGTAGTACTGATAGTAGTAGTAGTAGTAGTAATGATAAAGTAGCAGTATTAATGATAATAGTAGTAGTAGTAATAATAATGATAATAGTAGTAGTAATGATAGTAGTAGTAGTAGTAATAGTAGTAGTAATGATAGTAGTAATAGTAGTAGTACAAATAATAGACAGATACAATAAACTAATTATAATTTTTTTAAAGGGAAGGAGTGGTAACCCAGGGGAAAGTTTCCGGACAGATGACCGAAAGTCTCGATCTGTTGACATAAGTCTTGTCAATGAATGGTTCAGAGAACCGAAACGTTGATAAATTAGATACCCAATAATTAAAGATATCCAAGAGTTGCACAGGTGTCTAATTTATCAAGTCATGTCAATCACAGTTCAGGTTTATCACCTATTGTAGTTTTAAAGGTTACTTGACTAAAGGTCAAGAATCACTTTAGTCACAGTAGCTAGACACATCTCAAAATATAATTTACCATCTACGTTTTATGTCTGTATTGTGATGCGAAGTTCCTTCCATCATCTCCCACATCCTGTCAATGTGTCAGGTTTATATGTGTGTGTACTCACCTATTTGTGGTTACAGGGGTCGAGTCTTAGCTCCTGGCCCCGCCTCTTCACCGGTTGCTACTGGGCCCTCTCTCTCCCCGCTCCATGAGCTTTATCAAACCTCGTCTTAAAACTGTGTATGGTTCCTGCCTCCACTACGTCATTTTCTAAGCTATTCCACTGCCTTACAGCTCTATGACTGAAGAAATACTTCCTAATAGCTCTCTGACTCATTTGTGTCTTCAACTTCCAATTGTGGCCTCTTGTTTCTGTGTCCCCTCCCTGGAACATCCTGTCTTTGTCCACTTGTTTTATTCCACGCAGTATTTTATATGTCGTTATCATGTCTCCCCTGTCCTCCAGTGTCGTCAGGCCGATTTCCCTTAATCTTTCTTCATAGGACATTCCCCTTAGCTCTGGAACTAACCTTGTTGCAAACCTTTGTACATTCTCTAGTTTCTTGACGTGCTTTATCAAGTGCGGGTTCCAAACAGGTGCTGCATTTCTCCAGTATGGGCCTGACATACACGGTGTACAGTGTCTTGAACGATTCTTACTAAGGTATCGGAATGCTGTTTCAGGTTTGCCAGGCGCCCATATGCTGCAGCAGTTATCTGATTGATGTGTGGCTTCCGGGAGACATTTCTCGGTGTTATACTC
>NC_069472.1:393888-427316 GCF_026875155.1 Cherax quadricarinatus | reverse complement strand
ATTAATGTAATAGTAGTAATAATAATGATAATAGTATTTAGTAATGATAGTAGTAGTAGTAGTAATAGTAGTAGTAATGATGTAGTAATAGTAGTAGTACAAATAATAGACAGATACAATAAACTAATTATAATTTTTTTAAAGGGAAGAGCTGGTAAGCCAGAGGAAGGTCTCGGACAGATGACCGAAAGTCTCGACCTGTTGACATAAGCCTTGTCAATGAATGGTTCAGAGAACCGAAACGTTGATAAATTAGATACCCAATAATTAAAGATACCCAAGAGTTGCACAGGTGTCTAATTTATCAAGTCATGTCAATCACAGTTCAGGTTTATCACCATTGTAGTTTTAAAGGTTACTTGACTAAAGGTCAAGAATCACTTTAGTCACAGTAACTAGACACATCTCAATATATAATTTACCATCTGCGTTTTATGTCTGTATTGTGATGCGAAGTTCCTTCCATCATCTCCCACATCCTGTCAATGTGTCAGGTTTATATGTGTGTGTGTATGTGTGTCAGGTGTATATATAGATATAATATATATATATATATTATATATATATATATATATTATATATATATATATATATATATATATATATATTATATATATATATATATATGTATATATGCTGGTTTCTTTTTCTGTCTCATAAACACGCTAGATAACAGGGATATCTTGCTACTCCTACTTACACTTTGGTCACACTTCACAGACACGCACATGCATATATATATATATACATACACTAGGTTTTTTCCTTATTCTAAATAACTCTTGTTCTTTTTTATTTCTTCTATTGTCCATGGGGAAGTGGAAAAGAATCTTTCCTCCGTAAGCCATGCGTGTCGTATGAGGCGACTAAAATGCCGGGAGCAATGGGCTAGTAACCCCTTTCTCCTGTATACATTACTAAAAAAGAGAAGAAGAAAAACTTTATAAAATTGGGATGCTTAAATGTGCGTGGATGTTGTGCGGATGACAAGAAACAGATGATTGCTGATGTTATGAATGAAAAGAAGTTGGATGTCCTGGCTCTAAGCGAAACAAGCTGAAGGGTGTAGGAGAATTTCAGTGGGGGGAAATAAATGGGATTAAATCTGGAGTATCTGAGAGAGTTAGAGCAAAGGAAGGGGTAGCAGTAATGTTAAATGATCAGTTATGGAAGGAGAAAAGAGAATATGAGTGTGTAAATTCAAGAATTATGTGGATTAAAGTAAAGGTTGGATGCGAGAAGTGGGTCATAATAAGCATGTATGCACCTGGAGAAACGAGAGGAATGCAGAGGAGAGAGAGAGATTTTGGGAGATGTTAAGTGAATGTATAGGAGCCTTTGAACCAAGTGAGGAGAGTAATTGTGGTAGGGGACCTGAATGCTAAAGTAGGAGAAAACTTTTAGAAGAGGGTGTGGTAGGTAAGTTTGGGGAGCCAGGTGTAAATGTAATGGGAGCCCTTTGGTTGAACTTTGTATAGAAAGGGGTTTAGTTATAGGTAATACATATTTTAAGAAAAAGAGGATAAATAAGTATACACGATATGACGTAGGGCGAAATGACAGTAGTTTGTTGGATTATATATTGGTAGATAAAAGACTGTTGAGTAGACTTCTAGGATGTACATGTTTATAGAGGGGCCACAGATATATCAGATCACTTTCTAGTTGTAGCTACAATGAGAGTAAAAGGTAGATGGGATACAAGGAGAATAGAAGCATCAGGGAAGAGAGAGGTGAAGGTTTATAAACTAAAAGAGGAGGCAGTTAGGGTAAGATATAAACAGCTATTGGAGGATTGATGGGCTAATGAGAGCATAGGCAATGGGGTCGAAGAGGTATGGGGTAGGTTTAAAAATGTAGTGTTAGAGTGTTCAGCAGAAGTTTGTGGTTACAGGAAAGTGGGTGCAGGAGGGAAGAGGAGTGATTGGTGGAATGATGATGTAAAGAGAGTAGTAAGGGAGAAAAAAGTTAGCATATGAGAAGTTTTTACAAAGTAGAAGTGATGCAAGGAGGGAAGAGTATATGGAGAAAAAGAGAGAGGTTAGAGAGTGGTGAAGCATGTAAAAAGAGAGCAAATGAGAGAGTGGGTGAGATGTTATCAACAAATTTTGTTGAAAATAAGAAAAAGTTTTGGAGTGAGATTAACAAGTTAAGAAAGCCTAGAGAACAAATGGATTTGTCAGTTAAAAATAGGAGAGGAGAGTTATTAAATGGGAGAGTTAGAGGTATTGGGAAGATGGAGGGAATATTTTGAGGAATTGTTAAATGTTGATGAAGATAGGGAAGCTGTGATTTCGTGTATAGGGCAAGGAGGAATAACATCTTGTAGGAGTGAGGAAGAGCCAGTTGTGAGTGTGGGGGACGTTCGTGAGGCAGTAGGTAAAATGAAAGGGGGTAAGGCAGCCGGGATTGATGGGATAAAGATAGAAATGTTAAAAGCAGGTGGGGATATAGTTTTGGAGTGGTTGGTGCAATTATTTAATAAATGTATGGAAGAGGGTAAGGTACCTAGGGATTGGCAGAGAGCATGCATAGTTCCTTTGTATAAAGGCAAAGGGGATAAAAGAGAGTGCAAAAATTATAGGGGGATAAGTCTGTTGAGTGTACCTGGTATGGTAGAGTTATAATTGAAAGAATTAAGAGTAAGACGGAGAATAGGATAGCAGATGAACAAGGAGGCTTTAGGAAAGGTAGAGGGTGTGTGGACCAGGTGTTTACAGTGAAACATATAAGTGAACAGTATTTAGATAAGGCTAAAGAGGTCTTTGTGGCATTTATGGATTTGGAAAAGGCGCAATGACAGGGAGGATAGGGGGGCAATGTGGCAGATGTTGGAAGTGTATGGTGTAGGAGGTAGGTTACTGAAAGCAGTGAAGAGTTTTTACGAGGATAGTGAGGCTCAAGTTAGAGTATGTAGGAAAGAGGGAAATTTTTCCCAGTAAAAGTAGGCCTTAGACAAGGATGTGTGATGTCACCGTGGTTGTTTAATTATATTTATAGATGGGGTTGTAAGAGAAGTAAATGCGAGGGTCTTGGCAAGAGGCGTGGAGTTAAAAGATAAAGAATCACACACCAAAGTGGGAGTTGTCACAGCTGCTCTTTGCTGATGACACTGTGCTCTTGGGAGATTCTGAAGAGAAGCTGCAGAGATTGGTGGATGAATTTGGTAGGGTGTGCAAAAGAAGAAAATTAAAGGTGAATACAGGAAAGAGTAAGGTTATGAGGATAACAAAAAGATTAGGTGATGAAAGATTGAATATCAGATTGGAGGGAGAGAGTATGGAGGAGGTGAACGTATTCAGATATTTGGGAGTGGACGTGTCAGCGGATGGGTCTATGAAAGATGAGGTGAATCATAGAATTGATGAGGGAAAAAAGAGTGAGTGGTGCACTTAGGAGTCTGTGGAGACAAGAAACTTTGTCCTTGGAGGCAAAGAGGGGAATGTATGAGAGTATAGTTTTACCAACGCTCTTATATGGGTGTGAAGCGTGGGGTGATGAATGTTGCAGCGAGGAGAAGGCTGGAGGCAGTGGAGATGTCATGTCTGAGGGCAATGTGTGGTGTGAATATAATGCAGAGAATTCGTAGTTTGGAAGTTAGGAGGAGGTGCGGGATTACCAAAACTGTTGTCCAGAGGGCTGAGGAAGGGTTGTTGAGGTGGTTCGGCATGTAGAGAGAATGGAGCGAAACAGAATGACTTCAAGAGTGTATCAGTCTGTAGTGGAAGGAAGGCGGGGTAGGGGTCGGCCTAGGAAGGGTTGGAGGGAGGGGGTAAAGGAGGTTTGTGTGCGAGGGGCTTGGACTTCAGCAGGCATGCGTGAGCGTGTTTGATAGGAGTGAATGGAGACAAATGGTTTTTAATATTTGACGTGCTGTTGGAGTGTGAGCAAAGTAACATTTATGAAGGGATTCAGGGAAACCGGCAGGCCGGACTTGAGTCCTGGAGATGGGAAGTACAGTGCCTGCACTCTGAAGGAGAGGTGTTAATGTTGCAGTTTAAAAACTGTAGTGTAAAGCACCCTTCTGGCAAGACAGTGATGGAGCGAATGATGGTGAAAGATTTTCTTTTTCGGGCCACCCTGCCTTGGTGGGAATCGGCCAGTGTGATAATAAAATAAAAATGTATATTATGTCCGGTGGATATATATATATGTGTCTGCTTGTGTGTCAGGTATATATATATATATATATATATATATATATATATATATATATATATATATATATATAATATATATATATTATATCATATATGTGTGTGTGTGTGTTGTGTGTGTGTGTGTGTGTGTGTGTGTGTGTGTGTGTGTGTGTGTGTGTGTGTGTGTGTGTGTGTGAGTGTGTGTGTGTGTTTATGTTAGGTGTATGCGTGTGTAGTTAGGTGTATGTATGTGTGTGTGTGTTAGGTGTATGTGTGTGTGTATGTTACGTGTGTTATGTGTGTGTGTACTCTCCTAATTGTGGTTGCAGGGTAATGATAATAGTAATGATAATACTACTAATTGTGTGTGTGTGTGTGTGTGTGTGTGTGTGTGTGTGTGTGTGTGTGTGTGTGTGTGTGTGTGTGTGTATGTGTGTGTGTGTTGTGTGTGTGTGTGTGTGTGTGTGTGTGTGTGTACTAACCTAATTGTGGGTCTTGCCTTCTATTTCTTGGACCCTTTTATATCTACTTGTGAAGCTGTGTCATGAGTTTGCCTCAACCAACCTGAGACTAAAAAAAAAAACTTGCTTCTTGACGTCCAGATTGCTCTGTTATGCCTTTATGAAAAATAATACTATTATTATTATTATTATTATTAGTTAGTAGTAGTAGTAGTAGTAGTAGTAGTAGTAGTAGTTCCCTCAGGTAGTCTCTCCTTCCCACTCTATCTCTTGCCATCTATCTGGTTACCTTCTTCTGGATCATGTTTCCAGGTCTCCATCTGTGGGCTCCCTGATATCACATTCTCTTCTTCAAGTTTATTGTTTTTTAGTGCTTTCCCTAGTTCCTTGTCTCCAGAAGCCAACCTGTGTCCTCTCAGACGAACTCCCTGTTTTTCCCAGGTCAGCGGTTCCCCACTTCCACGAGGTCAGCGGTTGTTGGCCCCTCCCCAGTGACCTTGTTGGATGGCAACTTGGTCTTGTCCAGCTGGTCTACTGCCCAGACTGTCCAGGTGGGTGGAATTACAGGAGGGACACACAGAAAACTGCGTCCTTTAATTACACCCACCAAGATAGATGCCTTTCATTTTATTAATTCATATTTATATACATCACACTGACAATTATGTACACACACCACACACACACACACACACACACACACACACACACACACACACACACAACACACACAACACACAATAATCACAACACATATACTCCTTCATCCCTCTTAACTTACGTAAACAGAAATTCCCTGGCACACTTGAAGTAGTTACTGCCCCAACTCTGTCACTCACTCACTCATGTTCACACATGTCACTCACACACTCATGTTCACACATGTCACTCACTTATGTCCACTCGCATATCTGCATTTTCTCTTACTTTTCTTAAAATAAAATTATATTGAACAGGGAATAAAACTTAAATAAAGAAATTCTTGAGCATTAATTCTGAGTCAACAAAGTGAAGAATGTTGTTATAAAGTATTTTCAATATAGTGTTATAAAGAGTTGTGATGATGTAAATAAGTGACTGTTGAGACAAACTTGTATTAGATAAAACAAACAAGACTTTTCCATTTTACTTAAACTACTGATCGTGTGTGACTATTTGTTTAAGTAACTATCCTTACATGTTACCATTCTTCCTTTGCTTACTGCTGTCTCTTACTGCATTTTTTTGTACGTCACTGTCCTGTTTTTGCTTGTTACTTTACTCTTCTTTCATGTTACAGTTCCATTTTAGTATGTTGATGTACTGGTGTTCTGTGTTAATGTACTGGTGTTCACTGTTAATGTACTGGTGTTCTGTGTTAATGTACTGGTGTTCACTGTTAATGTACTGGTGTTCTACCTTGTTATACTTCCCTACTACATCTTCCACAACAGTGTCTCCCACAATGGCATCCATGTTTCCCAATACATTATTAAAACAAATAACAAATAAACAACACACACACAGAAATAAAAATCTCCTCGTTGATAAAGTCGACCATTATGGTAGTGTCGATTTTTTAAAAAAAAGTATTTAAACCCAGCCCATCAGGCCCTGGTTAATATTTCTGAATGCTGTTTTTTTTCACTTATATTTTTTCCCTCTGCTGTACATTTGAAAATCTGGCAATAATTAATGTTTTGGGAAAAATTTCGCTTTGTTATTTATTAAATGTTTGCCAGTTCGTATTAATTATATTTTATTTTTTCCCCATCACTCTGTCGTCCCCCAACCCTCGGGACATATTCATTCCCTTGGATAATCAACAAGCAAGGGAAACAAAAAACTAATTTTTTATTTTACTTAAACAATATTTTACAGTTTTAAAAACTTTGCCCAAAGCAGTTGTTAACTTTTCCAAAGAAACAAACGTGGGAAAAAAAACTTTGTCCGGGCAGTTGCAACCCTGTACCAAAAACCCAAACCTGGGAAAAAACTTTGTCCAGCAGTTGCTAACGGGTACCAAAAACAAAGGTTTGGGACAAAAGTAAAATTTTCAAAGTGTTTTGTGAATCTAGGTTCCACAAAAAACTCAGGTTTCTTTTTATGAAAGCAACAATTTTCAGTATTCCCGACATTTTTTAAATGGGTTCGGGAGCTACAGCTTTTTTTTAAAGGGGTTTTTCAGTAGCTACAACATTTTTAAAAGGGTTTTTTCGGGTTAGTACACCCGGTTTTAAAGGGGTTCGTAGTTTTAGCAGTTTTAAAGGGGTTTCCCTTAGTACAGCAGTTTTAAGTGGGTTGTAGCTACAACAGTTTTAAATGGGTTCATTTGATACAGCGTTTTAAATGGGTTCGTAGCTTTTAAGCATTTTTTAAAGGGGTTTTCAGTAGTTTCAGCAATTTTTTAAAGGGGGTTCGGGTAGCTACAGCTTTTTTAATTTGGGTTTTCAGTAGCATAGAAGTTTTAAATGGGTTCTTAGCTACAGCTTTTAAAAAAGGGGTTCGTTAGATATGCTTTTTTAAAATGGGTTCAGTAGTTACACCCATTTTTAAATGATTTCGGTGGGCTACAGCATTTTTTAAAATGGGTTCATTTAGCTACGCATTTTTAAATTTGGGTTCAGAAATTTTAGCATTTTTAAAATTTTGGTTCAGTAGTAAAGCAGTTTTAAATGGCTTCAGTAGTTTTTGATTTTTTAAAATGATTTTCAGTAGCTTCAGCTTTTTTTAAGGGGGGGTTCAGTAGCTAAAAGCATTTTTAAATGGGTTCAGTAGCTACACCCAGTTTAAATGGGTTCAGTAGCTATAGCATTTTTAAAAAGGGGTTCGTGGGTACAGCATTTTTTAAATGGGTTCATTTAGTACAGCATTTTTTTTAAAGGGTTTTTCAGTAGTATAGAAGTTTTAAAGGGGTTTCGGGTAGTACAGCAGTTTTAAAGGGGGTTCAGTAGCTATAGCTTTTTTAAAATGGGTTCGTAGCTACAGATTTTTTTAAAGGAGTTCGTAGTCCCAGCATTTTTAAAATGGGTTAAAGTAGCTACAGCATTTTTAAAAGGGGTTTCAGTAATATAGCATTTTTAAAAATTTTTTTAAAGTGGGGCTAAAGCAGTTTAAAGGGCCCTTCAGTAGCTTTAGCGGGTTTTAAATGATTTTCAGTAGTCCCGCATTTAAAAAGAGGGTTCAGTAGCTACAGCATTTTTAAATGGGTTCAGTAGTTCAGCATTTTTAAAAATGGGTTCGTTGCTATAGCATTTTTAAAATGGGTTCGTACCCTACGGGTTTTTTAAAATGAGTTCAGTAGCTACCCCCATTTTTAAAAAGGGTTCGGGTAGCTACAGCATTTTTTTAAATGGGTTAAAAAACTATAGCATTTTTAAAAATTTTGGTTTCAGTAGCAAAACCCCTTTTTTAAAATGGCTTTCAGTAGCTATAGCAGTTTTAAAGAGATCAGAAAGCTACAGCAGTTTTAAGAGGGTTTCAGTGCTACAGCTTTTTTAAAATGGGTTCAAAAAGCTACGGGCAGTTTTAAATGGGTTCAGTAGCTACAGCAGTTTTAAATGGGTTCATTTAGCTGCAGCAGTTTTAAATGGGTTCATTAGCTACAGCAGTTTTAAAGGGGGTTCAGTAGCTACGGGCATTTTTAATGGGTTCAGTAGTACGCATTTTTAAGGGGGTTCAGTAGCAAACAGCGGGTTTAAAATGGGTTCAGTATGACTCAGGGAAATCGTAAGGGAAAACGTTTAAAAAACCAAACCCTTTCCCACGGGGGTTTTTAAAACCCGCGGTCAGAGAGTCAAAAGACCCCAGCCCGGGTGTTAGCCACTGGACCAGCTAGCCATTTTTAAAGATTGCCCAAAATTGGATAACCTTTTTGGGACGAATCTTATTGTGGCAGCGGGGTCCAGTGGCTAACGCGACGGTCGGGGTTTTGGGGACTCTGCCGCGGGTCAAATCCCGCCGTGGTATGGTTTGGGTTCGTAGCTACAGATTTGTTTGGGGTTTCCCCTAGGAAAGCATTTTTAAAAATGGGTTCATAGCTACCCCAAAGTTTTAAATGGGTTTCAGAGCTTTAGCATTTTTTAAAGGGGTTCTTTTGCTAAAACCATTTTTAAAAAGGGGGTTTCATTTGTTTACCCCCGGGTTTTAAAAGGGGTTCAGAAAGCTACCCCATTTTTAAAAATGGGTTCATTTGTTTCACCTTTTTAAAATTGGGTTCTTAGTTTCACCATTTTTAAATGGGTTCAGTAGCCCCAGGGTTTTTTAAATGGGTTCGGGTAGTACACCATTTTTAAAAAGGGTTCAGTAGCTACACCATTTTTAAAATGGGTTCTTTTTTAGTACACCATTTTTTTAAAATGGGTTCAGAACTACACCAGTTTTAAATGGGTTCAGTTGTACCCCGGTTTAAATGGGTTCAGTAGTCACCATTTTTAAATGGGTTAGTACCCTACAGCTTTTTTAAAAATGGGTTCATAGTTACACCAGTTCAAAAGGGTTTTCAGTAGCTATAGCAGTTTAAATTTGGGTTCAGTAGCTACACCATTTTTAAAAATGGGTTCGTGCTACACCAGTTTTAAATGGGTTCAGTAGTTTAAAACAGTTTTAAATGGGTTTGTAGCTACACCATTTTTTAAAATGGGTTCAGTACTACACCTTTTTTAAATGGGGTTCTTTTGTTCCCCTTTTTTTAAATGGGTTCAGTAGCAAACCCCGGGTTTTTTAAAGGGGGTCAGTAGCAAACCCATTTTTAAAAAGGGGTTTCTTAGCTACACCAGTTTAAAGGGGTTTCGGGTATTTCCCCGGGTTTTTAAAGGGGTTTTAGTAGCTACACCAGTTTTAAATGGGTTCATTAGCTACACCAGTTTTAAAGGGGGTTCCCGGGTTTACACCCCCATTTTTTAAATGGGTTCATTTGCTAATCATTTTTTAAAAGGGGTTTTCAGTAGCTACAGGGTTTTAAAGGGGGTTCATTTTAAAACCGGTTTTAAAGGGACGGTGCTACCCCGGTTTTAAATGGGTTCAGTAGCTACAGGGTTTTTAAATGGGTTCGGGTGCTACACCCATTTTTTTAAATGGGTTCGTAGCTCCCAGGGGTTTTAAATGGGTTCTATACCCCGGGTTTTTTAAAGGGGGTTCAGTAGCTACTTTCATTTTTTAAAGGGGTTTTCGAGCTAAAAGGGTTTTTAAAAGGGGTTTCCCATTTAATAAAACCGGGTTTTAAAGGGGTTCCCAGTACTACACCGGTTTTAAAGGGGTTCTTTTACTCCCACCGGTTTTAAATGGGTTCAGTACTCCCCGGGTTTTTTAAAGGGGTTCGTACTAAAACCGGTTTAAAAAAGGGGGTTCAGTAGCTAGGAATTTTAAAGTTGTTTTTCCCGGCAGACTTAAAAGTAACTATGAGCACAAAAAGCTGTTTTAAAAGCAATTTCCCAGACTAGTAAATCATAAATTGTAATATTTTCCATTTTGAAGACTTTTTGGGGAAAAATATTTTTATTTTTGAAACAAAAAATTATCAAATTGTAGATAAATGATGATCAAAATTTAATGTATAAAGTCTAAAAACCCTATATGGGAAAATGTAGGGTTTAATAAAATTTAAGCCAAGTTGGAATAATTTATACAACTTTACATCACAAAAAAATCCTAAAGGGACTGACCCCTCACTGTCACATTTCCCTTTGCCCAACACATTTTCATGTGTGGGGAGATATATACAGTAAACAACCCCACATAGTCCACACGTTCAGGGGTGTGTGTGGACCATACAGTCAAACAACCCCACTTTATTTCCCCCCAAGTTCATGTGTGGGGTGGATACATACAGTCAAACCCACACCCCCATTGGTCCACACAGTTCTTGTGTGTAGTTTACCATACATTTAAACACACACCACATAGTCCACACATTTTCAGTGTGTGTAGATACCATACATTTCAACCAAAACACCACATAGTAACACAGTTCATGTGTGTGGGATACCATACAGTAAAAACCCCACACCAATAGTCCACACAGTTATGTGTTGTAGATACCAAAACAGTAAAAACACACACCACATAGTACAACAGTTAATGTTTGGTGTGGATACCTTTACAGTCAAACCCCCAAAACCACATAGTCCACCCATTTCTGTGTGTGTAGATACAATACGTCAAAACACACAAAAATAGTCCACCCCTTTTCCCTGGTGTGTTGGTACCAAAACGGTCAAACCCCACCCCCACTTTGCCACACAGTTCATGTGGTGTGGTTTCCATCCATTTCAAATACACACCACATAGCCACACAGTTAATGTGTGTGTGGTTTACATACTTTCAAACACACCCCACATATTTCCAACGGGTTCATGTGTGTGTAGTTTTACCTTTACAGTCAAACACAACCAATAGTCCCACTTTTTCTTGTGTGTGTGAATACCTTACGTCAAACACACCCAAAACATAGTCCAACAGTTCATGTGTGTGTGGATACCATACAGTCAGACACCCCACCACATAGCCCACACGGGTTCATGTTTTGTGTGGATACCTCCCGGTCAAACACACCCCAAAATTTGTTCACACATTTTTCTTGTGGGGGTAGAAAACCCATCAGTAAAACACACCCCACATAGTTCACACGTTAGTGTTTGTGGTACCTTTAAGTAAAAGCACACACCACATAGTACAACAGTTCATGTGTTTTGTGGTTACCATACAGCCCCAAACCACACAACATAGTCCAACAGTTCATGTGGGTGTTTTTTACCATACAGTCAAAACACCCCAAACATGTCCCCCCAGTTCAGTGTGTGTGGGAAATACAGTAAAACCCACCCCCCCCCAATGGGCCCACACAGTTCATTTTTGTGTGTGGATCCCCTACAGCCCCAAACAACACCACTAGTTCACACAGTTAATGTGTGGTAGATCCCTTTAAGTCAAACCCCACCACATAGTAACAATTTTCATGTGTATGTGGATACCATACATTTCAAAAACACCCACATAGTACCACATTTCCCTTGTGTGTGTGGATACCATACAGTCAAACAAAAACACCACTTTAGTCCACAAAAGTTCATGTGTGTGGGGGTTACCTTTACGTCAAAAAACACCACATAGTCCAACAGTTCATGTGTGTTTTAGATCCATACAGTCAAAACACACCAATGGGTTAACACGTTCATGTGTGTGGGGGATACCATACGTAAAAACCAAAAAACCAAACCTAGCCCAAAAAATTTTCATGGTTTTGTAGATACCATCCAGCCCAAAACACACCCCACATAGCCCCAAAAAGTTCAGTGTGTGTAGTCCCTTCAGTCAAAACCACACCACATAGCCCCACCAATTCATGTGTGTGTAGATACCTTTAAGTCAAACCACCCAAAAGCCCACACAGTTTTGTGTGTGTGGATTAACCTTTCGTAAAACCCACACACCAATAGTCCACACAGTTCTTTTTGTTTGTAGAAAACCAAAATTTTCAAACCAAACCACATAGTACCCCAAAAGGTTCATGTGGTGTGGATTACCATACGTAAAAACCCAGCACCCCCTTTAGTCCCACAATTCATGTGTGTTTTTGGATACCATACAGTAAAACACACACCCCCATAGTCCTCACGTTCATTTTGTGTGTAGATACCATCATTTAAAAACCCCACACCAACTAGCCCAAACAAAAATTCCCTTGTGTGTGTAGATACCTTCCAGTCAAACATCAAAAATTTAAATTTCACTGTTTAGTCACACCAAAAATTAGAAACAAATTTTCATTTAACCCCAGAATAGAGTTGGTTTAAAAAGGGGACAAGTATTAAAATACTTAAATCAGAAGCTCCCCTCTCCCGGGAAAGCGGGAAGTGCTACCCCTCCCTCCCACTGAGTGCTGAACTCTCCCTGTCACTGAGGGCTGAACTCCCCTGCCCGGGAGTGTGAATTTCTCCCTGCCACTGAGTGCTGACATTTCCCCCCGGGACTGGTGCTGACACTCCCCCTGAAATGAGTGTGATATTCCCTTAAAAACTGAGTGCTGACATACCCTTGGAACTGTGTGCTGTTTACTCTCCCCCACTGAGTGTGACACTCCCCCTTTGCCACTGTTGTGACACTCTCCCTGCAACTGAGTGCTGATACTCTCCCTTGAATGAGTGTGACACTATCCTTGGAACTGTGTGTGACACTCTCCCTCCCACTGGTGTGCCCCCTTTCCCCCTGCCATGAGTGTTTCCCCTTTCCCTGCAACTGAGGGGCTGATATTTCCCCCCTTAAAACGGGAGTGCTGACATTTACCCTTGGGTCTGGGGTGCTGCCCCCTTTCCCGGGCCACTGAAGTGCGGGACACTCTCCTGCCACTGAGTGCGGGCCCACTCCCCCTGAAAAGGAGTGTTGATAATCTCCTTGAACTGATTTGTGACACTACCCTTTGGGAAAAACTTTTGTGCTGACATTCTCCCGGGCCAACTAAAAGGGGATCCGGGGAAAAACAGTCAGGCCGGATTTGGGTCCTGGAGATGGGAAGTACAGTTTTCTGAAATTGAAGGGGGGGTTTTTAAATGTTTTTTTTTTAAAAACTGTTTTTTAAAGCACCCCTTTGGGAAAGGGGACAGTTGTGGAGTGAATGATAGTAAAAGTTTTTTTTTTTCCCGGGCCCCCCGGTTGGGTGGGGGAACGGCCTTTTGTTTTAAATAATAATAAAAAAATAACTAAAAATTAAAGGTTTTTTTCCTTTTATAGAAACAATCATTATAGAAGGGGGTTTAAAATATCTTAGTTTTTGTTATGTAGGGTTTAATAACTTATTTTTTTTTTAGTAAACTTTTGGTAAGTTCAGTATTTTTTTAAAAACCTTAGTGTTTCTAAGGTTCAGTTTAATACCAGCAAAACAAGGGTTTTCCGGTGTTTGGAGAGTTTTTATAATAGTCCGGGGAAAAACTTTATTGTGGCCCTGGATAAATTCAATATGATCCCTTATAGCAAAAACTGTGATGCGGTTTAAAAACTTATTATAATTTTTGGACAATTTTATTGTGGGTTGGAAAATTTTATTGTGGTGTTGGAAAAATTTTTGGGGAGGGGGGCAAATTTTATTGTGGTTTTGGACAACTTTTTTGGGGTTTTGGGTTGGAAAAACTTTTTTGTGGTTTTTGGGACAACTTTTTTAGATCGGGAAAAACTTTATTGTGGTGCTGGAAAAAACTTTTTGTGGAAGTGGAAAAACTTTTTTTGTTTTGGTTGGAAAAAACTTTTTGGGTGGGTGGAAAAAATTTTTTGGGGTTTGTGGACAACTTTTTGTGTTTTGGGAAAACTTTATTGTGTTTTTGGGGAAAACTTTATTTGTTGTTGGAAAAACTTATTGTGGTGCGGACAACTTTATTTTGGGTGTTGGCCCAATTTTTTGTGGTGCGGACAATTTTAATTGTGGTTTTAAAGAAAAACTTTTTTGTGGTGCTGGGCCCAACTTTTTTTTGGTGTTGGAAAAAATTTATTGGGGTTTGTGGAAACTTTATTTGATGTGGAAAACCCTTTATTGTGGTTTTTGGGGCCCAAACTTTATTGTGGTCCCGGGAAACAACTTTATTTTTTTTTGGTGCGGGAAACCAACTTTTTTTGGGGTTTCCCTGGACAATTTTATTGTGGTGTTGGACAACCTTTTTTGTGGTGGGGAAAACCTTTTTTTGTGGTGCGGGGAAACTTTATTGTGGTGTTTGAAAACTTTATTGGGGTGCTAAAAATCTTTATTGTGATGCTGGAAAACCCTTTTTTTTGGGGTGGAAAAATTTATTTTTTGGTGCTGGACAAATTTATTGTGGGTGGAAACTTTATTTTTGGTGCTGGAAAAACCCTTTATTTTTTTTGGCTGGACAACTTTATTGTGGTCTGGCAACTTTATTGTGGTGCTGGAAAAATTTTTATTTTTGATGTTGGACAACTTTATTGTGGTGGGGAAAAACTTTATTGTGATTTTGGGACAACTTTATTGTGGTGTGGCCCAACTTTATTGTGGTGGGGGAACAAACTTTATTGTGATGCGGAAAAAAATTTATTGTGGTGCTGGAAAAACTTTATTGTGGTGTGGACAACTTTTTTGGGGTTGTGGACAACTTTATTGTAAATTTTTGGACAACTTTTTGTGGTGGGGCAATTTTTTTGGTGATGCTGGACAACTTTATTGTGATGCTGGTTAAAAGTAAAGAAGTTTTGGGTAAAAAAAGGCTTTTAATTTGTAAGGGGGCCAAAAATATTCAAAAAAAAAAAAGGAAAAAAAAATTCATATAAAAAAAACAAAAGTTTTTTTTAATAAAATACAAAAAATATTATATAATAGAACTACTGAGAGAAGTATGATAGAAAATACACATGTATGATATAAAAAAAAACATATGCATGATATAAAAAAAACATTTGTTGATATAAAAAAAAACATATGTATGATATTTTTAAAAAACCCTATGTATGATTTTAAAAAAACATTTTGTATGAAAAAAAATACATATGTATGATATTTAAAAATTTCATATGTAGGGTATAAAAATACCCAAAAGTATGATATAAGTATGATGGGGGGAGGGGAAAGGATAAAAGCCCCAGTAATATATTTAAGGGATGATTTAAGAAAAATACTGAAAGGAACAATTGTGATAAAAGAAAGGGCACTGTATGATATTTAGAAAAATTGTCAAAGTATGATGTTTAAAGATGTTTAAGGGGATGAAAAATGATTTGGGAAAAAAGACACAACCCCGGGTGTTTATACCTGTGAATTTAAAATTTTAGGTGAGTCATTTTTTGACTGAGCTCACTTTGATGAGCTCCCCTTTTAGATGAGCTCACTTTTTGGTGAAACTCACTTTTAGGGGCTGAGCTTTTAACCCCCTTTTGGACTGAGGGTCCTTTTAGACTGAGCTCACTTTTTTGATGAGCTCACTTTTAGACTTTAGCTCACTTTTAGACTGAGCCCCTTTTTGCTGAGCTCACTTTAGATGAGCTAAATTTTAGACTGAGCTCACTTTGATTGAGCTCACTTTTTTAAAATGGGGGCTCACTTTTAAATGAGCTCATTTTTTGACTGAGCCACTTTTTTGAATGAGTCCTTTTAGATTGGTCACTTTTAGACTGAGCTCCCCTTTTTTGAATGAGTTTACTTTTAGACGAGCTTTACTTTTAGACTGGCTTTACTTTTTTGGGCGGGGCTCACTTTTTTGATGAGCCAATTTTGACTGAGCTCACTTTTAGATTGAGCTCATTTTAGATGAGCTCACTTTTTGATGGCTCACTTTTAGACTGGTCAATTTTTTGACTGAGTTTTCTTTTAGACTGAGCTCACCCTTTTTGACTGAGTCACTTTTTTGACTGAGTTCACTTTTAGGGCTGAGCTCACTTTTAGATGAGCCCCACTTTTTTGACTGAGCTCATGAACCCTGATAAAAATTTAAAAAGGGACAACTTGGGCCAAGCAATTTTTTGTTCAGGGGAAAACTCACGAAATCGGTTTTTAACGGGTTTTGGCCCCTTTAAACCCCTTTTTAAATGAGTCCCAAGAAATAAGGAGGAGCCTGCGCAGGGGCCCACAGGCCTTTATGTTGTCCCCGGTTTCAGCCACACTGTGAGTCTTTGGGGGTTTTTGCTAGGGTTTCCCTATCCCACCGTTCCGTGGTTTTTTTTCAGCATTTCCCGTTATCGTTTTGTCAATATTTTACAATTAAAATTTTTGGGTCGGCAGCGAGGAACCCAGGGTTAACAGCGGGACGAAAGGGTTTCAGCGAGGCGAGGGGGGGGACGCGGGGGACGAAAGGGGGACAGCGGGGGCCCAAAGGGGGACAAAAGAGGAAAAAAGGGACAGCGAGGCGAAGGGGTGACAGCGAAGGGGCAAGGATGGCAGCGGGGGACGAGGGGTTTCGAGGGGGGAAAAAGGGTTTACACGAGGGGCGGGGGTGGGAAACGAGGATGAGGGTGAAGCGAGGACGAATGTGACAGCGAGGACAAGGGTGGGGAGCGGGAAAGGGTTTACAGCGGGAAAGGGGGACGGGCAGCGAGGGCGAGGGTGTCAAACGAGGAGGGGGGTGGGAAACGAGGAAAAAAGATGGGCAGCGGGACGATGATAACGCGAAAAAGGGTTTACTGCGAGAAAGAGGGTGACAAAGGTGGGTGAAGGGCGAAAAAAAACTTGGAAGGGGTTTGATAAAATCAAATTGGATTTGAGCGGAAAAGAACACAGTATTGTGTGGTTTTGAAAAAAACAGTGGTGGGGAGGGTTTTTTGGTAGCAAGAAGGGGAAACAGTGGTTTGGGTGGTTGTAGTAAAACCCTGGTGGGGAAAGGGTTTTGGTTTGCAAGGAGGGGGAACAGTGGTAGGGGGGAGTAGTTTAAAAGTGGTTTGGGGGGGTTGTTTGGGAGCAAGGAGGGGGGAAAAGTTTGGGAAGGGGTTTTGGGAGTAGTAACAGTGGTTTAGGGGGTTGTGGGGAGCAAGGAGGGGGGAAAAAGTGGTAGTGTGGTAGTAGTTTCCCGTGGTGAGGAGGGTTGTGGGTTTGCAACGGGGGGAACAGTTTTTGTGTGGTAGTAAATTTAAAAGTGGTGAGGAGGGTTGTGGTAAAAAAAGGAGGGGGAAACAGTGGTTTGTGTGGTAGTAGTAACAGTGGGGGGGAAGGGTTGTGGTAACAAGGAGGGGGGAAAAAGTGGTAGTGTGGTAGTAGTAACAGTGGTGGGAAAAGGGTTTTGGTAGCAAGGAGGGGGGAAAAAAAGTGGTAGTGTGGTTAGTAAAAACAGTGGTGGGGGGGTTTTGGTAACCCAAAGGGGGGGGAAAAAGTGGTTTGGGGTGGTAGTAGTTAAAAGTGGGGAGGAGGGTTTTTGGTGGGAAGGAGGGGGGAACAGTTTGGGGGGTGGTTTGTAGTAACAGTTGGGGGGGAGGGTTGTGGTAAAAAGGGGGGGGAACCGTGGGAGTGTGGGTAGTAGTAAAAAGTGGTGGGGGGGGGTTTTTTGGGGCAAAAGGGGGGGGGAACTGTGGGAGTTGGTAGTAGTTAAAAAGTGGTTTTAGGAAAGGGGTTTTGGTGCAAGAGGGGGGAACAGTGGTGTGGGGGGGTAGTAGGGAAAATGGTGGGGAGGGTTGTGGTTTGCAAAGGGGGGGAAAAAGTGGTAGTGTGGTAGTAGTAAAAAGTGGGGAAGGGTTGTGGTTGCCAAAGGGGGGGAAAAAAGTGGTAGGGGTGGTTAAATAGTAAACCCGGGTGGGGGAGGGGGTTGTGGTAGCAAGGAGGGGGAACAGTGGTAGGGGGTGGTAGTAGTAACAGTGGTTGGGGGAAAGGGTTTTGGGGAAAACAAAGGGGGGGGGAAACAGTGGTAGTGTGGTAAATAGTAACAGTGGTGGGAAGGGTTGTGGTAGAAAAGGGGGGGAAAAAAGTGGTAGTGTGGTTTTGTAGTAACGTGGTGGGGGGTTGTGGTAGCAAGGAGGGGGAAAAAAGTGGGAGTGTGGTAGTTTGTAACAGTGGTGGGGGGGTTGTGGTAGCAAGGGGGGGGGGGAACAGTGTTGTGTGGGGGTAGTAGTAAAGTTTGGGGAGGAGGGTTGTGAGGGGTTTTAAGTAGAAGTTTGCAAGACGTACCTGAAATCTTGCATGTTTTGAGAAGAAAAAAAGGGCACCAGCAATCCTACCATTTATGTTAAACAATTACAGGCTTTCGTTTTTTCATCACTTGGAGGGCGGTAGTACCTCCCTGGGGGGGTTGTGTTACCAACCCACTATCACAGGACGGTAGTACCTCCCGGGCGGTTGTATTCCAAAACCTTTCAAACCACGGACGGTAGTACCTCCCTGGGGGTTGGGTGTTACCAACCCCTACCCCGGGACGGTTTTTGTACCTCCCTGGGGGGTTTCTGTCGGGAAAAACCATACCACAGGACGGTAGTACCTCCCCGGGCGGTTGCTATATTTCCCCTATACCACAGGGGCGGGTAGTACCCCCCTGGGCGGTTGCTATCTACCACCCATACCACGGACGGGAGTACCTCCCTGGGTGGGTTTCCCGTCTACCAACCTACTTTCCCCCGGGGGCGGTAGTACCTCCCTGGGTGGGTTTTCTTTTTCTGCCAAACCCACTACCACAGGACGGGAGTCCTCCATGGGCGGTTTCTATATACCCAACCCACTACCAAAAGGACGGTTGTACCTCCCCTGGGCGGTTTCTATTTACCAACCCACTACCACGGACGGTTGTTTCCTCCCCGGGTGGTTTCTGTTTTACCAAAACCTTTTAACCCCAGGACGGTTTGTTTCCTCCCTGGGCGGTTTTCTATATTTCCCAAAAAATTTTACCACAGGACGGTAGTACCTCCCTGGGCGGTTTTTATTACCAAACCCACTACCAAAGGACGGTAGTTTCCCCCCTGGGGGGTTTTTATCTACCAACCTACTACCAAGGCGGTAGTACCTCCCTGGGCCCGGGTTTTATTTTACAACCCCACTACCAAAGGGGCGGTAGTACCTCCCTGGGTGGTTGCTGTTGCAACCTACTACCACCGGACGGTAAATACCCCGCTGGGGGGTTGCTGTCTACCAACCCCCCTACCCCCGGACGGTTGTACCTCCCTGGGGGGTTGCTGTCTGCCCAAACCCACTACCAAAAAGGGGCGGTAGTACCTCCCTGGGGGGTTGCTGTCTACCCAAAAATCTTTCCCCGGACGGTAGTACCTCCCTGGGTGGTTGCTGTCCCACCAACCCACTACCCCAGGACGGTAGTACCTCCCTGGGTGGGTTTCTGTCTACCAAAAAACTTCCACGGACGGTAAATACCTCCCCGGGTGGTTGTGTCTACCAAAACCCACTCCACAGGACGGGAGTACCTCCTGGGTTTTGGGTTTCTGTCTACCAAACCCACAAACCCCCAGGGCGGTAGTACCCCCCCTGGGTGGTTTTCTGTTACCAACCTTCTTTCCACAGGACGGGAGTTCCTCCCCGGGTGGTTGTGTCTACCAAAACCCACACCCCGGGGCGGTTGTACCTCCCTGGGTGGTTGCTGTCTTTCCAACTACTACCACAGGCGGGGAGTAAAAACCCTGGGTGGTTGTTGTCTACCAACCCATACCACAGGCGGTAGTACCCCCCTGGGGGTTGTTGTCTACCAAAACCCACTACCACAGGCGGTTTGTACCTCCCTGGGGGTTTGGGTTTTGTCTACAAAATACTAACCCCAGGGGCGGTAAATACCTCCCTGGGGGGTTGCTGTTACCAACCCACTACCAAAAAGGACGGTTATTTTCTTTCCCCGGGTGGTTGTTGTCTACCAAAATTTCTTTCCACAGGACGGGGTACCTCCCGGGTGGTTTCTGTTTACCAAACCTTTTAACCCCCAGGACGGTATTTCCCCCTGGGTGGTTGTTGTCTACCCAAAACCCACTACCCAGGCGGGTAGTTCCTCCCTGGGTGGTTGCTGTTCTTACCCAAACCCATACCAAAGGGGCGGTTTTGTACCCCCAAAGGGTGGTTGCTGGGGTACCAACCTTTCTTTCCACGGACGGTTTGTACCTCCCTGGGGGGGTTGCTGTCTTTCCCAAATTTTACCCCCAGGGTTTGGGAGTACCCCCCTTTGGGGGGTTGCTGTTACCAACCTACTACCCGGACGGTAGTTTCCTCCCTGGGTGGTTGCTGGCCCCCAACCTACTTTCCACGGACGGTAGTCCCCCCTGGGTGGTTTTCTGGGCTACCAAAACCCACTAACCCCAGGACGGTTTGTTCCTCCCCCGGGTGGTTGTGTCCCCCAACCTACACCAAAAGGGGCGGTAGTACCTCCCTGGGTGGTTGCTGTCTACCAACCTACTACCACAGGACGGTAGTACCTCCCTGGGTGGTTGCTGTCTACCAACCTACTACCACAGGACGGTAGTACCTCCCTGGGTGGTTGCTGTCACCAACCTACTTCCAAGGACGGTGTACCTCCTGGGTGTTTGTTGTCTACAACCTATCTACCACAGCGGTAGTACCTCCCTGGTGGTTGCTGTCACCAACCTACTACCACAGGACGGTAGTACCTCCCTGGGTGGTTGTTGTCTACCAACCTACTACCACAGGACGGTAGTACCTCCCTGGGTGGTTGCTGTCCACCAACCTACTACCACAGGACGGTAGTACCTCCCTGGGTGGTTGCTGTCTACCAACCTACTACCACAGGACGGTAGTACCTCCTTGGTTGCTGTCTACCAACCTACTACCACAGGACGGTAGTACCTCCCTGGGTGGTTGCTGTCTACCAACCTACTACCACAGGACGGTAGTACCTCCCTGGGTGGTTGCTGTCCTACCAACTACTACACAGGACGGTTAGTACCTCCCTGGGTGGTTGTTGTCTACCAACCTACTACCACAGGACGGTAGTACCTCCCTGGGTGGTTGCTGTCCACCAACCTACTACCACAGGACGGTAGTACCTCCCTGGGTGGTTGCTGTCTACCAACCTACTACCACAGGACGGTAGTACCTCCCTGGGTGGTTGCTGTCTACCAACCTACTACCACAGGACGGTAGTACCTCCCTGGGTGGTTCTGTCCACCACCTACTACCACAGGACGGTAGTACCTCCCTGGGTGGTTGCTGTCTACCAACCTACTACCACAGGACGGTAGTACCTCCCTGGGTGGTTGCTGTCCACCAACCTACTACCACAGGACGGTAGTACCTCCCTGGGTGGTTGTTGTCTACCAACCTACTACCACAGGACGGTAGTACCTCCCTGGGTGGTTGCTGTCCACCAACGCTGCACAATATTAACGAGGGTGATGTCAAGAATCAATATTTTCAGTAGTTTCTTTATTATTAAATTATTGTAAACTTATGTAAAATATATTTAGTTGGGCTAGGCTAAAATAAATTGTTCTTGTTATAATAAGGTTAGGTAAGTTTTCTAAGATTCTTTTGGTGCAAAATTATAAATTTTTACATCAGTATTAAAGAAAAAAATATATCGTTGAACTTATACGAGAAAATTTTAGAAAAGACATTATATTTAAAAATGAGTTCTTGCTATTACCATTATACTATTTCGACACATATATAGACATATATATATATATATTTATATATAAATATATATAATATATATATATATATATATAAATATATATAATATATATATAATATATATATATATATATATATATATACTATATATATTATATATATAATATAATCTATATATATATATATATATATAATATATATAAATATATATATATATATAATATATATAAGTGAGGTACCAACCTCTATAAACGGGACGGGACCCTCATCCTCAGAGAAGACAAATAAACGTACTCTCAGGAAAACTCAGTGTTTGTCCAGTGGAGCTGTTTGAATATTTACATCTCCTACCCCCCCCTCCCCCCCTCTTTCTATCTATCTAATTTTTTTTCACAAACCGGCCAAATCCCACCAAGGCAGGTGGCCCAAAAAAGAAAAACGAAAGTTTCTCCTTATAAATTTAGTAAATTATATACAGGAGAAAGGGTTACTGGGGCGCTTGGTGGCCTGGTGGTTATAACGCTGTCGCTTCACAACGGTGGAGGGCCTGGGTTCGATTCCCAGCCAGAGCAGAAACATTGGACGTGTTTCTTTTCCACCTATTGTCTATGTTCCCATCATTACAATGGGTACCTGGTGTTAGTCGACTGGTGTGGGTCGCCATCCTGATACAACTGACCTAAGAGGCCTGGTCACAGACCGGGCCGCGGGGGCGTTGACCCCCGGAACTCTCTACAAGATAAACTACAGATTAAACTAGGTCCTGTTCCCGGCAATTTTAGTAAAGCCTGTTAAAACACGCATGGTTTTACGGAAGGAAGACTTCTGTCCCAACTTCCCCATTGAGATAAGAGGAAAAAACAAGACAAGAACTAGAAAGAAAATAAGAAGAAACCCAGAGGTGTAATATATAAAGCTTGTACATGTATGTGTAGTTTGGACTTAAGTGTAATATAAGTAGCAAGATTACCTGAAAATCCTGCATTGTGTATGAACAGAAATAAAAAGACACCCAGCAATCCAACCCACAGTTATTCTCAAGCCTTTTACTTCAATCCCTTTCGATGTCTGTGCTCAATCAAGGAATTTTTACCATGTGTAGGAGACAGCGCCGACTAAGATCATGAGAATGTCACACAAGGTAGACAGATGCAGATAATGTAGCAAGAGAATTTTCACGACATGTGTGAACAGCGCAGGATATGACAGAGCACATGATCCACACATGAGTGCTACAGCGCAGATAAAGTGCAAGAGACTGTTCAGACCAGTGTTAGACAGTAGTCCGAAATGAGCAAGAGAATGTTCCACACAAGTGAGAGACAGTGCAGAAAGTGCATAGAATGTTCACACAAGAGTGAGACCGTGCAGAACTTTGCATGAGCATGTTCACTACACAAGTGTGAGCTGCGCAGATATGTGCAAGAAATGTCAGACAAGTTGAGACAGTGCAGATATTCAAGAGCATGTTCACAACATGAGTGAGCCAGCGCAGATATGTGCAAGAGAATGTTTCACACAAGTGTGAGACCTGCGCAGATATTGCATGAAAGTTCGACAAGTGTGAGACATTGCAAGATATGTGCATGAGAATGTTCACACAAGTGTGTAGACCAGTGCAGGATATGTGCAAGAGAATGTTCACACAATGTGAGACAGCGTCAGATATGAGCATAGAATGATTCACACAAGTGAGAGACAGCGCAGAATATGTGCATGAGCATTTCACACAAGTGTGAAGACAATCCTCCAAGATATGTGCATGAGAAAGTTCACACCCGTGTGAGACAGGCAGATATGTTCATGAGAAAGTTCAGACAAGTGTGAGACAGCGTCAGATATGTGCGAGAGAATGTTCACACAAGTGTAGACCGCCGCAGATATGTGCCATGAGAATGTTCAGACAATGTGAGACAGTGGCAGATATGTGCGTGAGAATGTTCACACAAGGGTGAGACAGCGCAGATATGTGCGGAGAATGTTCACACTAGTGTGAGACAAAAGGGCCGGCCGGCCCCCCAAGATAGAGCGTGAAGAAAGTTCACACAAGTGAAAGACAGCGCAGATATGTGCTTGAGAATGATCACTCAAAGTGTGAGAGCAGCGCAGATATGTGCATGAAGAATGTTTCACGACAAGTGTGAGACGCGCAGATATGTGCGTGAGAATGTTCCACACAAGATGTGAGACCAGCGCAGATATGTTCGTTGAGAATGTTTCACACAAGTGGGAGACAGCGCAGAATATGTTCGTGTATAATGTTTCACACCAAAGTGGTGAGAAGCTCCAGATAATGTGGCCATGTAGAATGTTCACAACATAGTTGAGACAGCCCAGATAAGTGCCATGAGCATGATCCCACACGTGTGAGACAGCCCAGAAATGATGCATGAGAAAGTTTTCACCCAAGTGTGAGCAGTGCAGAACATGTGCCAGAAAAGGTTCACACAAGTGTGAGACAGCCCAGATATGTCGTGAAGAATGATTCCCACAAGTGTGAGACAGCCCAGCTATGAGCATGACGAATGTTCACACCAGTGTGTATACAGTGCAGATAATGAGTAGCATGATAATTTCACCCAATGTGAGAGACAGCGTGCTGATATTTGCATGATCATGTTCCACCACAAGAGTGAGACAGTGCAGATATGACATGATAAAGTTCACAACCAGTGTGAGACAGCGCAGCTATGTGCATGATCATGTTCACACAATTGGAGACAGTGCAGATATGTATCATGATAAATGTTCACACAAGTGTGAGACAGTGCAGAAAATGTGCATGATAAAGGTTCACACCAGTGTGAGACCCCGCCCAGAAAGTTGGCATGAGAATGGTCACACATATTGTATACAGCCCAGATAAGTGCATGAGAATGTCACACAAGTGTGAGACAGCCCAGATATGAGCATGAGATGGTTCACACAAGTGAGAGACAGTGCAGATATGTTCATGAACTGTTTCACACAAGTGTGAGACAGCCCAGATATGGTGGCAGAGAATGTTCACACACGTGTTGAGACAGCCAGATAAGATCAAGAGAATGTTCACACAAGTGGTGAGGGCAGCCCATATAGTCATGAGAATGTTCACCCAAGTGTGAGACAGTGCAGATATGTGCATGTAAAGATCACACAAGTGGTGAGACAGCGCAGATCTGTCATGATAATGTTTCACACAAGTGTGCTACATGTGCAGATATTGCATGATAATGTTCACCCAACAATTGTAGACAGCGCAGATATGTGCATGAGAAAGTTCAACACAAGTGTTGACAGAGCAAGATAGTAGCAAGAGAATGTTTCACTCAAGTGAGAGACAGCGCAGCTAAGTGCATGAAAATAAGTTCACAGACAGTGTGAGACAGCCCAGTATGTGCATGAAGAAAGGGAAATAATGTTCACACAAGATGAGTGATATAAGGCTTCAGATTATATACAGTACGATGTACTTAGGAATTTGAAAATACATACCTGTTATAACCTGGAACGAGAGTATTATAGTGTGTTGTAGTTTTACGTGCCCGCTTGTACTCACCTAATGTGGATTTGCAGTTGTGTCGATCCATAGCTCCTGGCCGCGGCGTCTTCACTGGTTCCGCCAACTAGGTCACTCTCTCCTGTCCCTGCTCAATACCTCCCGACTCCATCACTTCCAGACCTATTCCACTTCCTGACAACTCTATGACAGAAGAAATACTCCTAACTATCGCTGGGACTCCACGAAGTTCTTCAAACTTCCGAATTGTGTGTGTGAGTGATGTGTGTGTGTGTGTGTGTGGTGTGTGTGTTGTGTGAGTGGTGTACTCACCTATATTTTCTCGTATTTCAATACGTTCATTAGTTTTGATTTCAGTGTTTGGAATTTTTTTCTCTGTAACTTTGATCTTACGTGACCTTCTCCCTTTGTTTTACATTGAATCTTCATCGCAACAATCCTTGTTTACGGTACCATGGGAAGGACCCCCAGCACCACCAGCTGTAACACTTACTACAGCTAACTTGCAACACCACACACAAAACACTATGTTCTTTTGTTCAACACAGAGCGCCACTAATATATCTAGGAAGTATTTAAGGAAGGTGTAAATACACATATCATTCAACGGCACCACCCGCTACTCAGCATTTTTTTTACCTCGAAGGCCAGACAGAAAATCACTATATTTGGAGCTCTCACACAAACATAAATGAACCTTAACACAAGAGACCGTGGGTATTATACAAAGACAACGCAGAGATGTAGTGATATCTCTGGTTATACTTAGTAACAAAAGATACGTGAAGATTCACGGTTTCTCATACATAGTAACCCCAGAGATACAAATATCACACAGTATATACATAGAACAGCAGAATTAGGAGGGATCTTACTGAATCTTTATAGTAACGCCAAGATACAATGATTTACCAGAGATACAGTGATCACAATGATGTACAATGTAACACTAAGAGTTAGAGTGAGCAGTCTGTTATCCATAGTAACACCCAGATACAGTGATACACATTATAAACAGCAGAACACCAGATATAATGACAACCCAGTCATAAAAAAGCAGCATCAAAAAGAAATTAAACAATTAAAACAAATAAATAAAAGAATCATATGACAACATGGTCCCCTGGCTGGCTGGGAGGTTCCTCTCCTTCTGGCTGCTAGGAGGTTCCTCTCTTCTGGCTACTGGTAGGTTCCTCTGTTTCTGGCTGGCTTGGAGGATCCTCTCTTCTGCTGCTAGGAGGTGCCTCTCTTCTGGCTGGCTGGTAGGTTTCCTCTCTTTCTGGCAGTTGGAGTACTTCTCTTCAGCTGGTTGGGAGTTTCCTCTCATCAGGCTGGCTGGGAGGTTTCCTCTCTTCTGGCTTGCTAGGAGGTTCCTCTGTCTGGCTGGCTGGGAGGTTCCACTGTTCTGGCTGCTGGGAGGTTCCTCTCTTTCTGGCAGGCTTGTAGGTTCCTCTCTTCGGCTGGCTAGGAGGTTCCTCGTCATCTGGCTGCTGGGAGTTCCTCTCTCTCTGGCTGGTTGGGAGGTTCTTCTCTCTGGCTTCTGGCTGGCTGAGGCTCCTCTCCTCTCTTCTGAACTGGTTGGGAGGTTCCTTCTCTTCTGGCTGGCTGGGAGGTTCCTCTCTTCTGCTTGCTAGGAGGTTCCTCTCTTCTAGCTGGCTGGGAGGTCCGCTCTTCTGCTGGTTTGAGAGGTTTCCTTCTCTTCAGGCTGGCTGGGAGGTTCTTCTCTTTTGGCTGGCTGGGAGGTTTTCCTCTCTTTCCTGGTGGTTGGGAGGTTCTTCTCTCAGGCTGCTGGAGGCTCTCTCTTCTGGCTGGCTGGGAGTTCCTCACCTCTGGCTGCTAGAGGTTCCTCTCTCTAGCTGCTTGGGAGGTCCTCTCTTCTGGCTTGGTTGGGAGGTTCCACTCTTCTGGCTGGCTGGGAGGTTCTTCACTTCTGCTTGCTAGAGTTTACTCTCTTCAGCTGGCTGGGAGGTTCCTTCCTCTGGCGTGTTGGGGAGGTTCTTCTCTTCTGGCTGGCTGGGAGGTTCTTCTCTTTTGGCTGGCTGGGAGGTTCCTCTCTTCTGGCTGGCTGGGAGGTTCCTCTCTTCTGGCTTGCTAGGAGGTTCCTCTCTTCTAGCTGGCTGGGAGGTTCCTCTCTTCTGGCTGGTTGGGAGGTGTTCTCTTCTGGCTGGCTGGGAGGTTCCTCTCATCTGGCTGGCTGGGAGGTTCCTCTCTTCTGGCTGGCTAGGAGGTTCCTCTCTTCTGGAAGGCTGGGAGGTTCCTCTCTTCTGGCTGGCTAGGAGGTTCCTCTCTTCTGGCTTGCTAGGAGGTTCCTCTCTTCTAGCTGGCTGGGAGGTTCCTCTCTTCTGGCTGGTTGGGAGGTTCTTCTCTCTGCTGGCTGGAGGTTTCTTCTTTTTGAGGGCTGGCAGGAGGTACCTCTCATCTGCTGGCTGAGGTTCCTCTCTTCAGGCTGGGCATAAGTTCTCTCTTCTGGAAGGCTGAGAGTTCCTCTCTTCAGTGGCTAGGAGGTTCCTCCTTCTGGCTGTCTTTGGAAGTTCCTCACTTACTAGCTGGACCAACCTTTACAGGGATACAGTGGATCACATGTAATAACATATGATATTTAACACCTGTTAGTAATATAAATGGGCAGTGCTTTATGGAGTTGCCCTCTCACGAAAACACACTCACCTCATTACAACTCTGTTTAAATATTTCTTCTTCACTCCACATACACACTCAGCACTCATTAACCACTGTTGTAATGTGTTCTTTCACTAAGATACACACTATCAGTACCTCTGTTCACAATACATGTAATTATAGTTTCTTATCTTACCGAATTCTGTGCCAGATTCCATTATTTACTTATCTCTTAACAAAACAAATAGAGGTACATAATAAAACGTTATTTGCATCATTGAGATTCTTATAATCGTGAAGTACCTTTTTCGTCCCACTATCATAAAGTTTATCTTAATACACTATAAATACAGAGGATAACACTGTTATGCACAGTATCACTATAAATACATCACCGAACTGTTATCACAATGCTAACACGAAAAATACAAAGACTACGGTATATATATAGGAACATGCATAAAATTAATTTTAACATATAACATATTACGATATGTAAATAGAAGGATCAATTTTAAAAATAATTGGCCTCACCATGGTGGTGTAAGACCGGACAGGAAGTTCTTCTCTTCTGGCTGGACTACGGTACGAGTCTACCCGGGGATGTCTTTACTCAGCACAGATTTCTGTGTGTTCCTCATCAGTAAATACATCGTCTGTAATATAAGGAAATTTAAAACATATGTTCTAATATCATATAAAGGGTAAAGCTTCATGTGGAGGCACATTTGAAGAGTTAAGTTCCTCATTTGAGGAAATGCTGTGTTTGGGGTTCCAGCTCTCACGTCCCCTCAAATGTGCCTTTAACAGTTCCCCGTTTTTCTCTGTTTCGAAGCTGTTTGTTGCCGAGTGAGTTTGTGAGTGTACAACATATTCATTGCACATAGTATAATAAGGTGTTTGAGTGGGTGTGGGAGGTTGAACACACTAATACATATTTAAATATTGGAGAGTGTGTTTGAGAGTGCAGAGTTCATAATTACACATCGTCAAAAGAGTGTTGGAGTGTGTTTGAGAGTGCAGGGTAACATTATTACACAATGGTTAAAGAATACTGAGTAGGGGTGTGGGAGTGTAGACTACATTAGCATATACTTTTGCACAGAGTGCCAGTGACTGACCAATCACTGGACAAGATCAAAACATACAACGAGACGTTGTTCCAAAAAAAGACATCCTCCGCGGTAAATAATGTATTTCCTCACCTTTATTTAAATGACACAAAGCATCACCATTTTATTTAAATTAATACTTAAAAATGACAGGGAAAACCCGAATGTATCGGGAACCCGAAATAAATATAACATCTGCAACACTTGAGTAACTTTAATGAGGAAACGTTTCGATAAAACACCGTGGCTTCATCAGTCCCCTACCAAGGAGAATGGTGAATAACAGGAGGAGTTTAGAGTAGAGTTATCAGTCCATCAATACTCTGGAAAATAAATACAGGCCATATGTGCGAAGATGTAATGCTTATATACGTAGGCAGGAGAGTTGCAGCATGTCGTATGTGGTATCACTGATTACCTCAACTACTCCTGTTCTACGCCATTCTCCTTTGTATGGCGAAACGTTTCCTTATTACCGATACCCAAGTGTTGCATATGTGTCTTCTTTATCAACTTGTAGGTTATCTGAACCATTCATTACATTATTTGGGAACGCCGTCAAGGGCGACGGAAATATGATGTTCAAACCCGTCCAGGTGACGAAATATGACAGGGAAACCTGTTCCTAAGCGATGATATATGAACAAGACAACCGGACTAAGCCGACGAAGTATGGAAAGTGAAACCCGTCCCACGTGAGACGAAATATATCAGGAAACCCGTCAATGGACACAAAATAGACAGAGAAAACTCGTCCAGGCTACGAAATATGACCGGAAACCGCGCAACGGCTACGAAGTATGACAGGAAACCCGTCCCATGCGACAATCTAACGCTAGGTAAACCCGTTCTGGACGACGAAATATGACACAAAACACGTCCATGGCGACGAAATATGAGAGAAAAAAAAAAGAAAAAAGTCTTTTCCAGCGCGACGAAATATAAGAGGGAAACGTGTCCAGGAGACGATATATGATAGGAAATCCCGTCGAAGGGCTACGAAATGTGAACAGAAAACCTCCTGGGCAACGAAATATGGCGCGGAAACCCTTGCCAGAGGCGACGACATATGACGGTTTAAACACAACTAGGGAGAGGAAAATATGTGAGGAAACCCGTCCAGGGCGACTGAGTATGACACTGAAATCCGTTCAGGCAACGGGAAGAAATATGTTCAGGGAAACCTGTACAGAGCGGATGAAATAATATCCAGAGACAGACTATTATATGGAAATCATTCTCAGAGCCCCCCGCATGAAATTGAGAGGGAAACCCGTCCAGGAACGATAAATGACAAGGCAAACCCGACTTGGCGACGAAATATGATAGGAAACTCACCCCAGGGGGCGCCCTAAATGGACAAGAAACCCGGTAAAAGGGTGATGGAATATTAAGCGCCGCAATCCGTCAAAAGGCAAAATATAACAAGGGAAACCCTTTCCAGGGCGCCAAATATGAGAGAGAAACCTGTCCATGGCGAAAAAATGACAGAGAAATGCGTCCACGGCGCGAATATGACAGGGAAACCCGTCAAGGGAGACAACATATAACAGAGAAACTCAATCCATTTGGCCATGCACTATGTCAGGCCAGACTCAGTGTCAGAGAGTCCGGTACAGACCAGCGTGCAGGAGAGTCGTACTGACCATTGTGCAGAGAGTCGAAACTGACCAGTGAACAGGAAGTCGTACTGACCAGTGTGCAGGAGAGTCGTAACTGAACGCAGTGTGCAGGAGAGTTCGTACATGAACAGTGTGGCAGGAAGGTCCGGTACAGACCAGTGTACAGGAGATCGTACATGACCAGTGTGCAGGAGAGTCGTACTAAACCAGTGTACAGGAAAAGTCGTACTGAACAGTTGTGCAGGAGAGTCGTACTGACCAGTGTGCAGGAGAGTCGTACTGACCAGTTTGCAGGAGAGTCGTACTGTCCAGTGTGCAGGAGAGTCGTACTGACCAGTTTGCAGGAGAGTCGTACTGACCAGTGTGCAGGAGAGTCGTACTGAACAGTGTACAGGAGAGTCGTACTGACCAGTGTGCAGGAGAGTCGTACTGACCAGTGTACAGGAGAGTCGTACTGACCAGTGTACAGGAGAGTCGTACTGGCCAGTGTGCAGGAGAGTCGTACTGACCAGTGTGCAGGAGAGTCGTACTGAACAGTGTGCACGAGAGTCGTACTGACCAGTGTGCAGGAGAGTCGTACTGAACAGTGTGCACGAGAGTCGTACTGACCAGTGTGCAGGAGAGTCGTACTGAACAGTGTGCACGAGAGTCGTAATGACTAGTGTGCAGGAGAGTCGTACTGACCAGTGTACATGAGAGTCGTACTGACCAGTACGACACTAGTTACTTATAAACATGAAGAAGTTAAGAAGTTAGAAAAGTGAAAATGTTAGAAACGAGAAAAACTTCCCAGTTTTTTTAATAAAGTTTTGTAGTTAAACTTAATCTTCCATAAGATAATTCATGAGTGTCTTCTTTACTTTACCCAAAAGTGTCTCAAACTAGCCACTTTCCACACCTTTCAAAATGAATGTCTTCAAAATGTCTTCAAAATGTCTTCAAAATGTCAAAAATCAATATTCTCCATCAGAATATAGAAATATATATAAAGTTCCTGGTTTCTGGAACTTTGAGCAAGTCTCATTTTTCTGCCTCCAACTTCTCGATTTTAATATGAGAAAACAAACAAAATTTTAACAACCATAAGGGAGAGCGTGTGTGTGTGTGTGTGTGTGTGTGTGTGTGTGTGTGTGTGTGTGTGTGTGTGTGTGTGTGTGTGTGTGTGTGTGTGTGTGTGTGTGTATGTGTATGTACGTGTGTGTGTGTGTATGTATGCACGCGTGTGTGTGTGTGTGTGTGTGTGTGTGTGTGGTGTGTGTGTGTGTGTGTGTGTGTACTCACCTATTTGTACTCACCTATTTGTGGTTGCAGGGGTCGAGTCCTAGCTCTTGGCCCCGCCTCTTCACCGGTTGCTACTAGGCCCTCTCTCTCTCCCCGCTCCATGAGCTTTATCAAACCTCGTCTTAAAACTGTGTATGGTTCCTGCCTCCACTACGTCATTTTCTAGGCTATTCCACTGCCTACAACTCTATGACTGAAGAAATACTTCCTACTATCTCTCTGACTCATTTGTGTCTTCAACTTCCAATTGTGGCCTCTTGTTTCTGTGTCCCCTCCCTGGAACATCCTGTCTTTGTCCACCTTGTCTATTCCGCAGTATTTATATGTCGTTATCATATCTCCCCTGACCCTCCTGTCCTCCAGTGTGGTCAGGCCGATTTCCCTTAATCTTTCTTCATAGGACATTCCCCTTAGCTCTGGAACTAACCTTGTCGCAAACCTTTGTACTTTCTCTAGTTTCTTGACGTGCTTATCAAGTGCGGGTTCCAAACAGGTGCTGCATACTCCAGTATGGGCCTGACATACACGTGTACAGTGTCTTGAATGATTCCTTACTAAGGTATCGGAATGCTGTTCTCAGGTTTGCCAGGCGCCCATATGCTGCAGCAGTTATCTGATTGATGTGTGCTCCGGAGACATGCTCGGTGTTATACTCACCCCAAGATCTTTCTCCATGAGTGAGGTTTGCAGTCTTTGGCCACCTAAGCCTATACTCTGTCTGTGGTCTTCTGTGCCCTTCCCCCATCTTCATGACTTTGCATTTGGCAGGATTAAATTCGAGAAGCCATTTGCTGGACCAGGTCCTCTGTCCAGGTCTTTGAGTCCTCTGGTCCTCATCAGATTTAATTCTCCTCATTACTTCACATCATCTGCAAACAGGGACACTTCTGAGTCTAACCCTTCCGTCATGTCGTTCACATATACCAAAAATAGCACTGGTCCTAGGACCGACCCCTGTGGGACCCCGCTCGTCACAGGTGCCCACTGTGATACATCATTACGTAAACATGACTCGTTGTTGCCTCCCTGTCAGGTATTCTCTGATCCATTGCAGTGCCCTTCCTGTTATAGCGCCTGATGCTCTAGCTTCTGCACAATCTCTTGTGAGGAACTGTGTCAAAGGCTTCTTGCAGTCCAAGAAGATGCAATCAACCCACCCCTCTCTCTCTTGTCTTACTTCTGTTATTTTATCATAAAACTCCAGAAGGTTTGTGACACAGGATTTGCCTTCCGTGAATCCGTGCTGGTTGGCATTTATACTCCTGTTCCGTTCCAGGTGCTCCACCACTCTCCTCCTGATAATCTTCTCCATAATTTTGCATACTATACACGTCAATGACACAGGTCTATAGTTTAGTGCCTCTTTTCTGTCTCCTTTTTTAAAAATGGGAACTAATGGTGACCCCGCAGGCTGCTGTTGCAGAAATGTGCAAATGAGCGTGAAAATAAGAGTGTAAGTTTATATATATATATATAAACAGTTCCACAAATGATTATGCACAGTAACATATGCGTATATTACCCAGGATAACCTAAAAAGTTATACAAAATGATATATTTCCATTGTGCGCGGCGCTTGTAACTCACTGCGCGTCTTGCAGATATATAGGATAAATAACCAAATGAAAATAAGAAGTTCAACACTTATTAAAGATCTCGTGGAGGTGGACAAACACACTAGCAAACGAGCACTCATAAACTTACACAAAAACATTCACAAACACA
>NC_069472.1:357806-393388 GCF_026875155.1 Cherax quadricarinatus | reverse complement strand
AAACCTCGTTTTTAAAAACTGTGTAGGGTTCCTCCTCCACTACGCATTTTCTAGGCTTTTCCACTGCCTTACAACTCTATGATGAAGAAATACTTCTAATATCTCCTGACTATTGTGTCTTCAACCCCAATTTGTGGCCCTTGTTTTTCTGTGCCCCCCTCCCGGGAACATCCTGTCTTTCCCCCCCTTTCTATTCCACGAGTATTTTATAGTTTTTATCATGTCTTCCCTGACCCCCTGTCCTCAGTGGTCGTCAGGGCGGTTTCCCTTTAAATTTCTTTCTTCATAGGACATTCCCCTTAGCTCTGGAATAACCTTGGGTCGCAAACTTTTTTACTTTCTTGTGTTTTGTGTGTGTGTGTGTGTGTGGGGTGTGTGTGTGTTTTGTGATTAAAATTGATAGCGTAAGGGCTATAAATTTTGTTTTAAACATATGTGCTTGTGAAATGTGGGCGCGTGTGTGTCCCGCGTGTGTACTTTGTTTGTTTTGTTTTGGTGTGTGTTATGAATGATTGTGAATCCGCTGCTGCGTTGCGGAAAGTCACAAATAAGTGTGAAAATGAGCGTATGTGTAAGTATATTTAGGTGCAGGTTACATATAAATACACCAACATAAAATTATCATACATAGTAACATAAGTGTAAATTACCCAAATGACACAAAAAAAGTCAAATGACTTATTTCCACTGTGCGTGGCGTTTGTAACTGCTGGTCTCGCAACCACCTAAGACAAATAACTAACTAAAACTAAATATTCAACACTAATTACAGTTCTGGTCCCAGGGGAGAGACAGATCAAACAACGAAACATCATAAACACACTTAACCGCTGATTATTACAAAAAATATTATATTTAATGTAGATGAATCATATAGTATAAATAGAACTCCCAAATTTTCACTGAGTGGCCAGACCTTGGTGGGCCGAACTGGACGGTAGCTTGGCTGCGTCTGGCTGACCTACGGTCTAGACTGTCTTGGTGGTGTAATTACAGGACGCAGTTTACTGTGTGTCACCTCCTGTAATTCCACCCACCTGGACAGTCTTAACCGTAGACCAGCTAGACAAGACCTCGTTCTCATCTGGCTAGATCACGGAGGGGGGCTGAGCTGACTTCGGGATACATAACCTGGGGAAAGCTGAGGCTGGAAATATCCTAAGGGAAGTGAGAAAGGGGGGGACATCCGGGGGCCCACGGATGGAATCCTGGACACATTTAACCGGGAAAGGCAAGGATACCTTGGGGAAGTGGGGAAGGGAGAATATCGAAGGCGGACAGATGGACTCCTGATACAGGACCTGGAAAGGCAAGGATACCTGGGGAAGTGGGGAAGGAGAATATCTGAATGGGACAGATGGACTTTCCCGGATACATGGACCTGGGAAAGAAAAGGATACTGTTTTGTGGCAGACCTTGGGAGGTGGGGAAGGGAGAATATCTGAGGGGACACAGATGGACTCCTGGACACATGGACCTGGGAAAGGCGAGGATGCCTTGGGGAAGTGGGGAAGGGAGAATATCTGAAGGCGGACAGATGGACTCCTGGACACATGGACCTGGGAAAGACGAGGGATGTGGTTTTGAGCAGCCTTGGGGAAGTGGGGAAGGGAGAATACTTTAGGGCAGATGGACCCGACACATGGACCCGGGAAAGGCAGGATACCTTTGGGGTTTCAATCGCCCTGACCATGTATTTTTCTTTAATTTTCAGTCTTTCATGAAGGGTTTCCCTGTCATCTTCCATCGATCTTGATTAGTTTCCCTGTTATTTGCCATTACTCTGAACTGTTTTCCCTGTCACTTTCCATCTCCTTGAATTATTTTCCCTTCAATTTTCCATTGCCCTAAACTACTTTCCTTGTCATTTTTCAGTCGCCCTGGACATGTTTTCTGTCTACGGGTTTCCCTGTCATATCACAATGGACAATTTTCCTTTCATATTCCATTGTTCTGGACGGGTTTTCCTCTCATATTCCATCGCCTGTTATATTCCATCTTTCTGGCTTGATTTTATGTCATATTTCACCGCCAGGGACAGTTTTATCCCGTCGCTTTCCGTAGTGCTAGACAGGTTTCCTTGTCGTATTCCATCGGTCTAGACTGGTATTCCTGTCATTTACCATCGTTCCGTAGGGGTTTTCCCTGACATATTCCATCGACCTGGACAGGCTTCCCTAGTTTTCCATCACCCTGAACTTTTTCCCCACTCATTTTTCCCTCCCACTGCACTTGTTTCGCTCACCCCCCCCATTTATTTTCGATGCAATATTCAGGATTTTTTTCAGTCATTTTTCAGTCGTTTCTGCACGGGTTTCCTTGTCATTATCACTGATATTTAATGGTTTTCCCTCCATTTTCCCTTCGGCACGGTTGGTTTCCCTTGTCATTTTCCAATGCAATCCAGAAGTGTTTTCTCCCTCTTTATCCATCGCCCTGGTCCAGGTTTCCGTCAATATTACATTTTTCCTAATGGTTTTTCCCACCATTTTCTGTAATTTCCATCTTTTCTGGACTAGTGTTCCCTCTCATAATCCCATTGATTTGACTGTTTTCCTTTTCACTTTCTATCATTCTGGACAGGTATCCCTGTCATATTCTATCGATCTGAACTATTTTCCTTGTCATTTTCCATCGCCTGGGTATGTTTTTCTGTCATTTTCAATCGCTATGGACATGTTTTTTTGTCATATTCCCTCGATCTCGGTTGGTTTCGCTGTCATTTTTTCAACGCTGTGAATTTTTCCCTCTCTGTTACATGAAGAGTATTTTAATGTCATGTTCAATCATCCTGGGAAGTTTCATGTTATATTCCATGCCAATTTGAAGGGCTTCCCGGGCGGGACAATGCCCTGGATATGTTTCCCCTGTCATATCCATTGCCCTTCGAGTTTCCCGGTCAGAATTCCATAACCCTGGACGTGTATCCGTGTCATTTTCCATCGTCCTGTGTTTTACCTGTCATTTTCCATGATTAATTATCGAAATTTTCCTCTCTGTCATATTCCTCACCCTGAACTCTTTTCCCTGCATTTTTCCATCGATCTGAGTAGTTTTCCCGCGTCATTTCTATCTTTCCGCTGATTGTTTTCCCTTCCTATTTTCATGATCTGATTAGTTTCCTTGTCATTTAACATCACCCTCACTGTTTTCTACGGACATTTTCCATCGCTCTCACTCTTTTCCATTTATATTTCAGTATCATTTTTCTTGCCAACTAGACATGTTTTTTCTGTCTCGTTTTTCCATTTTTCTGACGCTTTTTCCCTCTCGTATTCTATCGTTAGATCATTCCCTGTCATATTCCATTCTTCTGGCGGGTTTTCCGTCCATATTCCCTCGTTCCTGGTCATATTCCGTCTCAACATTCATCTTTCTGGTCAGATTCCTCGCTCATAATTTCATCGTTCGACAGGTTTCCCTCTCATATTACATCCACTGTGATCGCTTTCCCTGTCATTTTCATCGTCCTTACATGTATCCCTGTCATATTCCATCACCCATAGACTGGCTTCACCTGTCATTTCCAGTCCTGTATTATGTTTTCCTTCATATTCCAACCCCTAAGATAGGGATTCCCTTTCGGATTCCATATCCATGGACAGTTTTCCTGTCAGTTTCCATCGTCCTCATGGATTTCCCATCCATTTACAAGCTTGCTGGACGGGCTTCCCTTCATTTTCGTTTTCGTTTCCTGCTTTTCATGTCATATTCTATCACCATGACATTTTCCCTGTCATATTCTATTGTTTTCTGGACTGGTGCTCATGTCATATTCCCATCGTCAGTACGTGTCATCTCTCATATTCCATCCGTCTGAGGGTTTTTGTTGTCATATTTCACTACCAGGTACAGTTTTTATACTGTCGTTTTCCCGGTACCTTCTGGACAGATTTTTCATTCATATTCCATCCAATGTTTTCAGCCGTTCTGGACGGGTTTCTCCCTCATGTTCCATTGATCTTGAGTGGTTCCCTGTCATAGTCCATCGCACTGGATGGTTTGCCATTTCATTTTCCAAGGCCGAAAAGTTTTTCCTCTTATATCTATCGGTCTGGCCGTTTCTCTCCTAGTCCTTTTCCATCGTTATATACGTTATTTTTTGTCATTTTGTATCACCTTGGATCGTCTTAGTGTCATTATTTGTCGACCTGGAAGGTTCCTGGTTATATTCCATGTCAATGACGGGTTTCCTTTCTTTTCCCATTGAACCTTACAGGTTTCCCTTTTATTTTCAAATGCTCAGGATGTGTTTCCCTGTCATATTCCATATCCCTGACGATTTTCCTTTTTAAATATCATAATTAACGTGTATCCCCTTTCTTTTTCCATCGCTTCTGGACGGGGTTTCAACTGTCAATTTTTCCATTGCCCTGGACGGGTTTTCCCTGATGTTTTACATAGCCTCTGCACTGGTTTCACTGTTTATTCTCCATCGCACAGCACCGTTTTCTCTGTCGTATTCCATCTCCCTTGACGGTTTTCATGTCATTTCTCAATCTCCCTAGATTTTTTCTGTCATTTCCATCGTTCTTGAGGGGGTTTCCTGGTCATTTTCCATCGACCATGTACTTTTCCTTGTCATATTCATCGCCTGTACTGTTTTCCCTGTCATTTACCATCAACCTGGACGGTTTCCCAGTATTTTTCCATCGTTTTCTAAAATGTTACCCTGTCATTTTTCGAACGTTCTGTCTGGTTTCTTTTTTATTTATCATCACCCTGATTTTTTTTCATTGTCATTTTCCTTCGCATGGACCTTATCTCATATCTTTTTCCATCGCCCGGAAGTTTTTCTCTCATTTTATTCATCGACGTGGAGTTTTTTCCTTGTCATTTTCCTATCGCCCTGGTGAGTTTTTTTTGTCCATTTTTCATTCGTTTCTCAAGGGGAGTTCGTTTGCATATAACTCCCATTTGATTGGTTTCTCTGTCATTTACCAGCCTGAACAGTTTGCAGCTCATGTCCTTCGCTATGGACGGTTTCCATGTTATTTTCCAGTGTCCCTTGAACTGTTCTGTCGCTCTAATCCGTTTTTCCTGGACAGTTCTTCTGACATTTGTCAATCTCCCTTGGACATGTTTTTTCCTGTCCATTTTCCATTACCCTGGAAGGCTTCCCTCTCCTATTCCATCGTTCTGGTGAGATTTTCCCCTGTCAATATCCTCGTTATGTCAGGTTTTCTTTCTATATCTCCATCGTTCTGGATGTTTTTCCCTGTCAAATTTTCCATCGTTCTTGATAACGGCTTTCCCTCTCATATAATTTTTTGTAGTAAATATGTTGTATTATATTTATTATTAAGTTGTTTTATGTCCACTATCTATTTTAATTTACCAGTAGGCGTGTCTTATGTATTTCTACTTATTTATGTGTCACTGGTACTGCATTGTCTCATTTACCAGACAGGTTACATAGTGTTATTAACTCTGTGTGTATCGCAAAGAGTAAGAGAAGAACTTTCACCTGTGACCAAACTTCTTCATTCCAATTAGTTCCTTTCTACAATTGTCTTTCTCATTACTACTGATTTGTGTATATATCTCTGCGCAACATAGTGGATTACAACATTCGTGTGCAATATATGTAACATTGATACATCACAGTACATAACAACAGTATGGGAAACATAACACACAGCTACTGAACCAGTGTGGCAGCCACCACCACTTCGTATTATCAAAGACGAATCATTCAGTTGACATTTTCATTTTCATCACTAAAGTTTTTTATTGATCTGATGAAGAGGTGAGAAAAGTTTTATAGAGAAACCTGAAGAAATAATTTTAATTAGCTATTCTAATTAATACTAAATATTTATTAAAGATGATTTCTAAAATTTTTCTTTTGTCCTAAACTACACGTCCTCATGTCCAATCACTCTTCACATAGCTATATCATTATTCAAAATATTTCATAAAGTATTGTAACCCTATTCTATTTTCTTAAGAAAAATTTAAATTATATGACAAGAATTTTCTTAATTTTCTTAGACTATTTATAAAATCTTTATTAATTAAACAATTGGTGTGGTGAAGTGCAGGTATACTTTATGTTAATATGTACACATGTATTTATGTTGTTTGTAGTGATGTGTAGGTGTACACACACACAACACACACCAAAACACATTTTTAATATAAAATACAAATCTTATATATATATATATATATAGTATTAAATATTATATATAATTATAGTAGTATGTATATATATATATATTGTATATATATATATAAATATATATATTTATAATATATAAGTAAATAGTATATATATAGTATAAATAGTATCTATATATAAATATGTATATATTATATGATATATATATATATATATATATGTGTGTGTTGTGTGTGTGTTAATCGTAATGGTGTGTTTATAGTGAAATTATTTTGTACTCATGTAATGTAAAATTGTGTTCGTAGGTAGTGAGTTTGTTAGTGAAGTGTATATGTACACATGTATGTATAGTATTGTGTTTTGTAGTGGAGGTGTAATGTGTACACATGTATTATATATTCGTGTGTTTGTATGATGTGTATGTGTAAGATGAAGTGAAAAGTAAACATCAGAAGAAAACTTTATAAGAACTACATAATTAATTCACAATAAGGAAAAGCCACAGTTGCCGAGGTACAGCTGACAGCCTGGCTGACTTTTGCTGTCCAGCCTTACTCGCCCGTCATCATGGCTAACTCTGTCAGCCGGCTGACTCTGCTCTCAGCCTTACTCGCTACCGTCATCTTGCTGACTGCTGTCATGCCATACTCAGCTGTCAGCCTAACTATGCTGTCATCCTGGCTGACTCTGCTACCAGCCTGGCTGAATCTGCTGTCATCCTAACTCAGCTGTCAGCCTTGCTGACTCTGCTGTCAGCTTAACTAACTCTGCTGTCAACATAGTTAGTCAGTCAGTATGAAAGAAATGAGGCAATAAGAAGATTAAAACTGGGAAAATAAGAATGTATTAAGATTGATGTTTGTGAGGCAGTAGTAATAAAGTACTGGAATAGTTCATGATTTTGTTCATAATGTTTATAAAAGAAGAAAAGGGTAAAAAATTTTAAAGAATGTAATAATTATAATGGAATAAGAGTGTTGACCAGACCAGGTAAAGTGTGTGTCAGAATTACCATTGTTGAAGTAAAGGTAAAGACAAAATATGATGAAAAAAAGAAGTGTCAATTCAGAAACAAAAGGAAATCCTTCAAGTTGAGTGCATTTAATAGTTTTTGGGAAAGTTATAAGAAGAGATGTAAGTAGAGTTATGAAATTTACTTAATGTAATAAATGTTTTTGGTATCTATAGTGGTTGAATTATGTTTTATAGATATCAAGAAAGACGGTAAAGATTACTATAAAACTTGGTCTTCTAGTGGTTGCGTGTAGTCCACCTGAGGTCTTAAAGACGTGTGATTCACTGTACTTTGGTCAAAAGACATATATACAAAGTAAGCCATCATGTAGACCAGATGTCACTGTAAACACAGCTTTTATAACAACTATTTTTAAACTATATACACACACATACACACACAGATAATAGTAATAAAGTACATATATATATATATATATATATATAGAGAGAAGAGAGAGAGAGAGAGAGAAAGAGAGAGAGAGAGAGAGAGGTACCACCTCTGGAACTGTCCGGGAACCTTCACCCCATAAATAGAATAGACCACTTGCTTCATCATATAAATATCCGGTCATCAAAATCATTTACGAAAACCAAAACAAGATTATTATTAATTTCTTACAGTTTTTATGTGAGGGGATGTTAGAGATTCGCATTTGATACTCATTCATCATAATTACAAGTACCACATGACATTCACAACACACGCGAACACTTTACATATGACACCCATATACAACTAACACGTAGCATTACATTCATTCATAATAACATGTTCACATGACCAGTCCTCCACTACTGTCTTAAACATGTCTATCTTTATACATCTAAATGGTTTCCCAAGGAATGTCGTTCACAAATACTTTCAAACTGCTAAATAAGTAAACAAAAAACTTGTACACAGTATAATCATAGTGTAACATAAAAGGAATTCCAAATTTTAATTAATTGCCTCTCCGAGTGGCCGAGCTGAGTAGCAGCTTGGTGGCGTCTAGCTGGTGTACGGTCGCGCTGCCTTGGTGGATGTAATACTGGACGCAGTTTTTCTGTTTCCCCCTCCGAGTAATTCACCCGTCCAAGACAGCCACGACCGTACACCCAGCTAGACGAAGACCAACGCCACCCAGCAAAGTCACTGGGTTGGCAACCGCTGACTCTGGGGAAGTGGGGAAGGGAGTCCCACTCAGTGACACAAGTGGACTTCTCGTAGACCTGATCCGATGGAAGGCCCGCTGAGCTCTGGGGAAGTGGGGAAGGGAGTCCACTTCAGGTGACACAAGGTTGGACTATCTCAGACACTGATCCGGGGAAGGCACCGTGCTGACTCAGGTGGAAGTGGGGAAGTGAGTCCACTCAGGTACACAAGTGGACTTCTCCGAGACACTGATCCGGGAAGGTCAACCGCGACTCGTCTGGGGAAGTGGGGTAGGGAGTCCACTCAGTTGACCAACCAATGGACTTCTCGAGACACTGAGCCTGGGGAAGGCATCCGCTGACACTGGTGAAGTGGGGAAAGGTAGTCCACTCGGGTGGAACCAAGTGGACTTCTCGAGACACTGATCCGGGGAAGTGCACCGCTGACCCTCTGGGGAAGTGTAGGGAAGGGAGTCCACTCAGGTGACACAAGTGTACAATCCCCCCCCTCGGAGACACTAGATCCGGGAAAGGCACCGCTGAACTCTGGGGAAGTGGGTGAAGGAGTCCACGCATGGTAAGACCAATGGACATGCTCTGTATAGACACTGGATCTGGGAAGGCCCGCTGACTCTGGGAGAAGTGGGGAATGGAGTCCAAACTCAGGTGACACCAGAGTACTCCTAGAGACACTGATCTGGGAAAGCACCCGCCGACCTTAGGTAAGTGGGGAAGGGGAGACACCGGGAGCCAAGCGATGGATTCCAGGATACATGAGCTTGGGAAGGTTGTTGTTGAGGCTGACCCTTGGTAAGTGGGGAAAGGGAGCCATCCCGGTAGCGAACTGGATGGATTCCTGGATAACATAACATGGGAAAGCAAAAATACATGCAGGTATGAGGCTGACCCCTAGGGGTAAGAGAGGAAACGAAGACATCCGGCTGGTAACGGAGGGATTCCTGTAATACATGAACCTGGGGAAGCAAGAATCCGCTGACTTTTGGAGAAGTGGGGAAGAGTCCCCACTCAGGTGACACAAGTGGCTCCAGAGACACAGGAATCTGTGGAAAGCACCGCCGAACTTAGGTTATTGAGGGTAAGGGAAGACATTTCCGGGAGCGTGCGGATAGGATACCTGGTATACATGAACTTGGGGAAGGTTTTGTTGATTGCTGACCTTGGGTATGTGGGTAAGGGGAGACATGAAGGGAGCGAGCGGATGGATTCCTGGATACATGAACCCTGGGGAAGGAAGTTGTTGAGGCCGACCTTGGGGTAAGTGGGAAGGGAGACATCGGGAGCGAGCGATGGATTCTGGATACATGAACCTGGGGAAAACTTGATACAAGCCAGTTGAGGCATGAACCTTGGATAAGTGAGAAACGAAGACATCCGGCGTATACGGAGGGACTCCTGGAGACCTGAACCTGGGAATGCAAGAATACCGCTGACCCTTTTTTGGGGAATTGGGGAAGGGAGTCCCACCGAGTGTGACACCACAGTGTACTCCTGGAGACACTGATCCGGGAATGGCACAGACCTACACTCGCCTGACACTTAGGTAAGTGTGGGGGAAGGGAAGGGACTAACTGGGAGCGAACGGATTGGATTCCCTGTATACAAGAACTTGGGAAGGTTGTTGTTGAGGCAGAACCTTTGGGACGTGAAGGAAGGGATACATCCGGGAGCGAAGCGGATGGATTCCTGGATAACACGAACCTGGGGACGGCAGAATCAGTGTTGGTGAGCCTGAACCTTGAGGGGAAGTGAGGAAGGAAATATCCGAGGCGGAAACGGAGGCATACGATGAATTCCTGGACATATCCCTAGGGAAGGCTGAGGCTGGAAGGCAGAGATGCAGAGATGCGAGGCTGACCGTTAGAGGAAGTGAGGAAAGGGGGACCCCCACATATCGCGTGGGCCCACGGAAGGATTTTCCTGGAACACATGAACCCTGGGGGAAAAGGCGAGGGTGGGGACGGACCTAAAGACAGAACCAGACTGTCCTCCACGTGGCAAGAGGTCTGGTAACCTCAAGAGATAACTCGAGGCAGACAGTGGTCGGAAGTATAATTTCATTAATTATAAATTACTGCCTACACTTACAATTTATGAAATGGGTAATATGAATTCTAAAGCATCAACTATTGTGGTGGTTATTCCCACCCTACCTCCCTGACAGTACCCCACGGTAATGTTTATTCCCACACCAGCCACTCTCATAGGAGTCACAGTAGTGTTCTTACTTGTGTTCATCACCGGAGTCCATCAACAGCAAGTAACATTGAAACACCAAAATTGGCATCAAAATATATGTTGGAGAGTCGTAGAACGAGGTGAAAATCGCAGGTCTCCTGGATAACATGTCTGGTACTCTAACATAACGCAGGAAAAGACATCGGGCCGGGACAATACTACATTAACATGTGTTTTTTATGTAAGCATGTGGGTGTAGCAGGAGGGGAACCCAACAGAATATGGTGTCTTTCAGTCAAAACGTATCAACCTACACAGTAGGTTTTCTTTTAGTCTAATACAGGGCAAGCAGAAGCAGTGAATGTTACTGAGTACTCTGCTTTCTTTGTTACTGTACTGATCTTCTGTGATACTGTACTGCACTGTTCTTCTGTATTACTGTACTGTACTCTACTGTTCTGTCTTAAATTACTTGAACCTGCGTTACCTGTACATCTTCTCAGTATACTGTACTGGTCTTCTATGTTGCTGTACTGTACTCGTTCTTCTGTGTCGTTGTACTGAACAAGAGAATGAACAAGAGAATGGAAAAATAACTAATGAATACCTTGATGGATAATAATGATAATTTCTAAGCAATATAATTAAAATAAAAAAAATAAAAATTGGCCGCTGTGGTTTCCAGTAGGATGTTGAGACAGGATGTATCTTAAGTCCAAGGATGATCTTCAGATGATGTTTTTAAGAAGAAATGGTGTTGGTTTATCCTGGGTAGCGGTGTCGTCCCATGTTCTGAAAATCCTGTCACTACTTGGTTGTAGCACCAAATTCAGATATCAGAAGTGAGAAGTCGTATTGTTCCACTACGTCCTTAGACAGAGATCTGGCTGGCTTATTAAACTAGCGTCTACCCCTGGTTGACAGGGCCAGCAGCAAGCTCTAATAAAGAATATAACACGGTTAATAAGTGTTAAATAAGATAACATTGTAAGAAAGACAAAGTGGGTAATCCACTTCAATGTCTAATACTGGTAACCATGTAAATCAGTAACACTGAACAGAAATACTCCTGATAGATCACCTTAACCTGATCAGGAAAGAGTCAGTGGTGAAGTGAATTCTCCAAGCTTCAACCCCCACCACACCAGGGTAAGGTTTAATAATACCAGGAGTAGAAATTTAAAGCAAATCAACCCGAGGAACAGAAGTTTAGGCCTCAGCCCGCTAGATGGTAGTTCGGACGGTAACACGCTTATGGTTCCATGGTGACTGAAACATCCGGGCCCCCACTTTTATAAAGGTCATTTTTCCTTCACAGTATCTCCTTCCCAGAACTTATGGTCGGAGGCAATAATTTCAATTTACAGAGGGAAAAGTACAATGTACAAAACAAGTAATCCTCGACTCAGCCTTTATATAAAAGCGGTTTTCCGAGCCAATATATACAACTTTTAAGCTTATAGGCACTGAATAGCCAAAGCCCAATCTTAAGAGTCGGCTAATTTTTTTGAAGAACTTTAAGTTTTCATGATACATCAGTGGCTTGGGATCTGTTTCAAGCACAAAGGTTTTCCGTATAAGTAGTATTTGAAATCTACTAGACCCCATACCCATCATAACATTCTTCCTCCACAATGGGAGTATCATTCATCCCTCTGCGAAGCTCCTTACTGGTGGAAGATAAAGGGAAGTGAATCTCATCAACATACGCAGTAGAACAGTCCCTATCCAGATGGTGAGGCATCTGTTCCTAGACAAAAGACTTTATTAATATCTTGTCATATTAGAACAGGGGGGTTAGAAAATATTCTTTTAATTTATTCGACACTTTCTACAACCTCTTCAGTAACAAACAAGAGGTTCCTTTACATTCTTTTTTAAATAGTCTGTGAGAATGGAAGTCAGTACCTCTAAAATAGTTTACAGAAAATTCTATAGAAATAATTTCGACCCAAGGAAACTTTTAGCAATGTTTCCTGTAAGTTGGGAAGAGCTTTCTAAGAACTGCTGTCGTCTTGTTAGAATGAAGTGATGAATTACTGTGCAAGAAATATAAACACCCTAGGTAATTGTACCTTGAAATGCAAAGAGAAAACACTTCTGGGTGCTTTGATTAATAAGGCAATTAGCTATTAGTTTTTTAAAACCAGCGACAGTGTACAAGATGATCCTTCCAGACATGAATCATGATGTGTAAAAATTATCGAAATACACCGAAAAATCTTGAGGGTCAAAAAAGGACTATTCACTAAGCCGGATATACGTTGAACACGCGATGACAGCCGTAAGACACTGTGGGCGATATTGCATTAGTCCCTTTATGAGTAGGGAAAGCTGTGAATGGCTTAGAGTCTGGGTGTAGAATGACATTGGTTGGACGTTTGTGAGAATGTCTAATTCAGAGAAGGAACTTTACAGTCATGGAAATTATACCAGTCATATCGATTACTGGCATGTGATCTCCATCCCATATTGTGATAGTGTTTTTATTAAAAACGAAAATCTTGTGCCATTTCAGTAAGGATTTTGGGGGTTGTGATTTCTTTACCATGACAACTAGTAAACAGAAAATTGATTTAGACGTTCATGATATATAAACTTTAGAGTTTGTCGATATATCTTGCGTTATCAGATGTTTTCCTTAAGTGGATCGGTGACAGGATAGAGCTATCCAAACACCCAACCATATTCTCCCATGCACTTAACACCCTATTATACTTTCAGATAGCAGTCCAGCACCCATCCTATACTTTCCTATAGCACTCCAACACTCATCCTATACTCTCCTAGATCACTCCAACACCCATCCTATACAACCTAGATCACTCCAACACCCATCCTATACTCTCCTAGATCACTCCAACACCTATCCTATACACCCCCAACTAACACCCTACACCATCATCCACCCCCAACAATACACCCCTACACCATCCTATACTCCTTTAAAAAATCATTCTACATCTAACCTATTCTCTCCCACCGGTCTCCAGCCAAGCAGGTGGGCCATTAAAGGGCACGTGACTGGTTTCTGGGTGGGGGGTGTCGAGTGGACAAGGCACCAACATCCATCTCTACTCTCCCGGAACATTTGAAAACCCTATATATCTACCTAAACTCTCCAAAACCCATTCTATAATCTACGTGAGTACACCAACAACCCATCCCTATAATTACGTCAACACTCCAACAACCCATCCTATAATCTACCAAACACTCCAAGACACCCATCCTATAATGTACTTCAACACTCCAACACCCATTCTATAATCTACCTGAATACTCCAAACACTTCCCCCCGATTTGGAACGGGATTTTCCCTCTCAAAATGATAACCCTTGGATGGGTTTCCCTGTCAATAACCATCCTTGTCATTTTCATCACCCTGGACGGGTTTCTTCTCTGACCATATTCAGTTCGCCCATGAACAGAAAATCCTGCATTTTCCACTTCCTTCGGCGGGTTTCCCTGTCATATTCTTTGCTTAAGGATGAGTTTCCCTGTTATTACCGTCGATTGAACCTGGTTATCCTCTCATATTCCGTGCCCTTAACGGGTTTTCTTTGCCATATACTATTCGCCCTGGACGGGTTTCCCTTTTCCAATATTCTCCATCTCCTGATGAGTATCCCTTGTCATTTTCCATTTCCATGGACTAATATCCCTGTCTTTTTCTATCTCTCTGGGGAAGAGTTTGCCTGTCAGTTCCACTACCATGAATGTATTTATTCTGTCGAAATTCCCTAGTTCTAGACGGGATTCCCAGTCATTATCAGTCTGATTTGATCGGCGTTTCCCTGTCATATTCCATCGCCCGATGGAAGGTTCTTGTCATTTTCCATCGCCTTGAACTGGTTCCCTTGGTCATTTTCCATCGCCTTGAACTGGGTTTCCTGTCCTATTGCATCGCCTGGACGAGTTTTCTTGTCACAATTTCATCGTATGGACGGGTTTTCTGATCATTATGATTGCACGACGGGTTATGTCTTTTCCTTTTCCGTCCCCGCTTATCAAAGCTTAACCTGTATTTTTTTCCATCACCCTATATACAGATTTCCCCGTCCATTTAAACATCGCCCTGGATGGTACTTCCCTGTCATTTAACATCGCCCTGGATGATTTTCTTGTCATATTTCATCGTCCTGGACGGATTTCCTGTCATTATTCCATCGCCCAGAAAGTGTTTCCCCCGTCCATTTTGCATCTCTTGGGCAGATTTTTTTTTCTTTTTTTTTTTTTCCCTTTCATTTCCAATCGCCAAGGACTTGTTACCAAGTCACTAGTTTTCCGTCATTTCACTTCGAACTGGCGAGTTTCCCTGTCATATTCCATCGTCATGAATTGTTTCCCTGTCATTTTTCATATCCCTGGATGGTTTCCCTTTCATTTTCAGTCGTCTTGGACGGGTTTTACAACCTGTCATATTCCTATTGCTCTGCACTCTTTCTCTATCATTTTCCGACAACTTGGACAGTTTGCTGTTCCATGTTCCATGAAACTGTACGGTTTCCCTGTATTTTTCATTGCTCTGGACGGATTTTCCTGTCATGTTCCATCATCCGAGACTGGGGCTTTACTTATTCTGTATCAGCCTAGGGGGTTTGCCCTCTCAGTTTTCATCGCTCTTGGCGGGATTTCCCTGTCACTTTTCATCAAACAGGATGGGCTTTCTTGTCATTTTCCTGCAACCCTTGACCGGTTTCCTTTACGTATTCCATCAGGCTCTGATCCACCGGGAGGCCTGGTCACCAGACCGGGGCCGCGGGGGCGTTGACCATCCCCGGAACTCTCTCCAGGTAAACTCCAGGTAAACCCTGCAAATATTTACCTGTCATTTTACATCGCCCTGGCGGGTTTCCCTGCCATTCTGTGTCCTGCACAGGTTCCTTGTCATATTCTATCGCCTTGGACGGGTTTCCTGTCGTATTCCGTCGCTCTGGACTGGTTTGCATGTCATTTTCAGTCTTCCTAAGCGTGTTCCACTGTCATATTCTATTGTCACATTGGACGGATTTCTTCCCCTGTCATTTTTTCCGTGCCTTTAACTGTTTCCGCCGCCTCAAATTTTGTCGGTTAGAAGGATTTCACTTCGTTTTTCTTCGCTCTGTAGAGTTTCCTTGTCATATTCCTTTTTTACGAACGGATTTCAATCAATATGAAATTGTTTCCGTTTCATTTTCGCCCAGCACAAGTTTACCTGTCATTTTCCTTGGTCCTGGATAGGTTTTGGTTGTAATATTCCATCCCCCTGGATGGATTTCCTTTCATTTTCAATCGCCCTTGAATGGTTTACCTGTCATATTCTTTCGCCATGAACGAGATTCCCTGTCATTTTCCTTTGCGCTGGATAGGATTCCCATTAATTTCAGTCGCCATGGGCGGGTTTCCCTTTCATATATCATCGTTTTGGACGTGTATGCTTGTCATATTCAGTTGCCCTGGACGTGTTTACCTGTCATATTCCCTCGTTCTGGAATGGTTTTCCTACGATTTTCCTTCGTCCTGAGTGGGTTTCCATGTCATAATCTATCTTCCTGGATTGGTTTTCCTGTCATTTTCCTTCGTTTTGGACGAGTTTCCTGTCACATTCCATCGCCCTTGACGGATTTCCCTGTCATTTTCCACCTCAATGGACGGGTTTGCCTGCCATATTCACGCGCCCTGGACGGGTTTTCCTGTCATATTCCGTCGCAATGAACGGCTTTCCTTGTCAAATTGCATCGCCTTGCACGGATTTCCCTCTCATTTTCCATCATCATGGACGGGTTTCCCCGTCATATTTCATCGCTCCTGACGGGTTTGCCTGTCACTTTAAATTCCTCAAGGCGGGTTTCCCTGTTATTTTTAATCCTCCCATTTTTCATCGCTCTGGACGATTTCCTGTTATTTAAATCGCTCAAGTCTGGTTTTCCCTGTCATATTCCATCACCATGGACTGGTTTTCCTGTCATATTCCATCACCATGGACTGGTTTTCCTGTCATATTCCATTGCCTTCTCAGATTCCAGTGCAATGGATAGGTTTCTCTGTTATTTTCCATCTCAATGGACGGGATTCCCAGTTACTTTTCAGTTTCCTTGACGTTTATTCTTTGTAATATTAACAGGCTTCCTTGTTATTTTATATCGCCCTGGACGTGTTTTCCTGTCATATTCCATCGTTCTGGTCGCGTTTCCCTCTCATTTTCTATCACACTTTACGAGTTTCTCTCTAATTTTCCAATTTTTCCAGTGACAGGGAAAGAAGGGAGTCCTTCTTTCCCTGTCACTTTTCATCGCAATGGACGGGTTTCCCTCTCATATTCCATTGCTCTGGAAGGTTTCTCTGTCATATACCATTGCTGGGGACGGGTTTCCCTGTCATTTCCCGTTTACTTGACGCGAATCATTTTCATCGCCCTGGATGGATTTATTTGTCATTTTCCATCGCTCCTCACAGGTTTGTCTGTCATATTCCATCGCCCTGGATAGGCTTTCCTTTCATTTTCAGTCGCCCTAGACGGGTTTTCATGTGATCTTCCATCGCCCTGAATGGGTTTCCCTGTCATGTTCCATCGCCCTGAATGGGTTTTCCTGTCATATTCTTTCGCCCTTATGGGTTTCTCTTCTTTTTTCAGCATCGCTAGATGGGTTTTCCCAGTCATATTCAATCACCCGGATAGATTCTTATTTTGTTATTATTTCCATCGCCCCTGAGGACGATTTTCTGGCTCTAATTTTCCATCTCTCTGGACGGATTTCCCTTTCAATTCCAATGACCGGGACGAGTTTCCCTCTAATATTCCCATCGCCAAGGAACCGGTTTCCCTGTCATATTCATCGCTTTATGGGTTTCCCTTAAACTCAAAGTTATGAATATTTGGAAAGAGGGAAGATACCGGACTCATGAGTATAGTCTGTAAGGGAGGGGGACCCCTGGCAACCTCATATAGGTTGATACAAATGATGAACACACATCTCTAATAATATGCTACGAACACACATACACTGTATGTGTTTCACTTGGTTTTCAATCTGAAAAATAGAGTAATGCCTTCTGAATCACATACAGGGTGTATACTTTGCATATCTTTAGGGTCAACAAGAAGGGAGGTGAGTAGCGATAAAGTCAGATAATAATTTAAATTGTTGATTAGACACGAATAGAAGATTTAAAAACATCGGACACAGAATCTCGAGGGTCGTGATAAATAATTTTGGGTCTGATTTAAAGCCGCCAACCTGATAGCGAGTGGCAATAACGTTATGACGAAATCATAAGACAATAGAGAAGGTCAACAGAGACAGGATGTTCCAGAGATGGGAGACACAGAAACACGGGGTCACAATTGGATGCTGAAGACTCAGACGGTCACAGAGACGTTGGGAAAGTATTTCTTAGTCATAGAGTCGTCAGGAAGCCTAGCCTACGAAGTGGAATGTATGGAGCAGGAACATACATAGTTTTTAAGAAGAGGTATGACAAAGCTCATGGGAGCAGAGAGGGAGAGGACTAGTAGCGATCAGTGAAAGGCGGGCCAGGAGCTGAGTCTCGACCCCTGCAACCACTATCAGTTGAGTATAGTTAGTGTGAGTCCTCTCATTTTCAATCGCCCTGACCATGTATTTTTCTTTAATTTTCAGTCTTTCATGAAGGGTTTCCCTGTCATCTTCCATCGATCTTGATAATTTCCCTGTTATTTGCCATTACTTCGAACTGTTTTCCCTGTCACTTTCCATCTCCTTGAATTATTTTCCCTTCAATTTTCCATTGCCCCTAAACTACTTTCCTTGTCTTTTTTCAGTCGCCCTGGACATGTTTTCTGTCTACGGGTTTCCCTGTCATATCACAATGGACAATTTTCCTTTCATATTCCATTGTTCTGGACGGGTTTTCCTCTCATATTCCATCGCCTGTTATATTCCATCTTTCTGGCCTTATTTATGTCATAATTTCACCGCCAGGGACAGTTGTATTCCCGTCGCTTTCCGTAGTGCTAGACAGGTTTCCTTGTCGTATTCCATCGGTCTAGACTGGTATCCTGTCATTTACCATCGTTCCGTAGGGGGTTTCCCTGACATATTCCATCGACCTGGACAGGCTTCCCTAGTTTTCTATCACCCTGAACTTTTTTCCCCCAGTCATTTTTCCCTCCCACTGCACTTGTTTCGCTCACCCCCCCCATTTATTTTCGATGCAATATTCAGGATTTTTTTCAGTCATTTTTCAGTCGTTTCTGCACGGGTTTCCTTGTCATTATCACTGATATTTAATGGTTTTCCCTCCATTTTCCCTTCGGCACGGTTGGTTTCCCTTGTCATTTTCCAATGCAATCCAGAAGTGTTTTCTCCCTCTTTATCCATCGCCCTGGTCCAGGTTTCCGTCAATATTACATTTTTCTGAATGGTTTTCCCACTCATTTTCTGTAATTTTCCATCTTTCTGGACTAGTTTCCCTCTCATATTCCATTGATTTGACTGTTTTCCTTTTCACTTTCTATCATTCTGGACAGGTATCCCTGTCATATTCTATCGATCTGAACTATTTTCCTTGTCATTTTCCATCGCCTGGGTATGTTTTTCTGTCATTTTCAATCGCTATGGACATGTTTTTTTGTCATATTCCCTCGATCTCGGTTGGTTTCGCTGTCATTTTTCAACGCTTTGAATTTTCCCTCTCTGTTACATGAAGAGTATTTTAATGTCATGTTCAATCATCCTGGGAAGTTTCATGTTATATTCCATGCCAATTTGAAGGGCTTCCCGGGCGGGACAATGCCCTGGATATGTTTCCCCTGTCATATCCATTGCCCTTCGAGTTTCCCGGTCAGAATTCCATAACCCTGGACGTGTATCCGTGTCATTTTCCATCGTCCTTGGTGGTTTTACCTGTCATTTTCCATGATAATTACGAAATTTCCTCTCTGTCATATTCCCTCACCCTGAACTCTTTTCCCTGCATTTTTCCATCGATCTGAGTAGTTTTCCCGCGTCATTTCTATCTTTCCGCTGATTGTTTTCCCTTCCTATTTTCATGATCTGATTAGTTTCCTTGTCATTTAACATCACCCTCACTGTTTTCTACGGACATTTTCCATCGCTCTCACTCTTTTCCATTTATATTTCAGTATCATTTTTCTTGCCAACTAGACATGTTTTTTCTGTCTCGTTTTTCCATTTTTCTGACGCTTTTTCCCTCTCGTATTCTATCGTTAGATCATTCCCTGTCATATTCCATTCTTCTGGCGGGTTTTCCGTCCATATTCCCTCGTTCCTGGTCATATTCCGTCTCAACATTCATCTTTCTGGTCAGATTCCTCGCTCATAATTTCATCGTTCGACAGGTTTCCCTCTCATATTACATCCACTGTGATCGCTTTCCCTGTCATTTTCATCGTCCTTACATGTATCCCTGTCATATTCCATCACCCATAGACTGGCTTCACCTGTCATTTCCAGTCCTGTATTATGTTTTCCTTCATATTCCAACCCCTAAGATAGGGATTCCCTTTCGGATTCCATATCCATGGACAGTTTTCCTGTCAGTTTCCATCGTCCTCATGGATTTCCCATCCATTTACAAGCTTGCTGGACGGGCTTCCCTTCATTTTCGTTTTCGTTTCCTGCTTTTCATGTCATATTCTATCACCATGACATTTTCCCTGTCATATTCTATTGTTTTCTGGACTGGTGCTCATGTCATATTCCCATCGTCAGTACGTGTCATCTCTCATATTCCATCCGTCTGAGGGTTTTTGTTGTCATATTTCACTACCAGGTACAGTTTTTATACTGTCGTTTTCCCGGTACCTTCTGGACAGATTTTTCATTCATATTCCATCCAATGTTTTCAGCCGTTCTGGACGGGTTTCTCCCTCATGTTCCATTGATCTTGAGTGGTTCCCTGTCATAGTCCATCGCACTGGATGGTTTGCCATTTCATTTTCCAAGGCCGAAAAGTTTTTCCTCTTATATCTATCGGTCTGGCCGTTTCTCTCCTAGTCCTTTTCCATCGTTATATACGTTATTTTTTGTCATTTTGTATCACCTTGGATCGTCTTAGTGTCATTATTTGTCGACCTGGAAGGTTCCTGGTTATATTCCATGTCAATGACGGGTTTCCTTTCTTTTCCCATTGAACCTTACAGGTTTCCCTTTTATTTTCAAATGCTCAGGATGTGTTTCCCTGTCATATTCCATATCCCTGACGATTTTCCTTTTTAAATATCATAATTAACGTGTATCCCCTTTCTTTTTCCATCGCTTCTGGACGGGGTTTCAACTGTCAATTTTTCCATTGCCCTGGACGGGTTTTCCCTGATGTTTTACATAGCCTCTGCACTGGTTTCACTGTTTATTCTCCATCGCACAGCACCGTTTTCTCTGTCGTATTCCATCTCCCTTGACGGTTTTCATGTCATTTCTCAATCTCCCTAGATTTTTTCTGTCATTTCCATCGTTCTTGAGGGGGTTTCCTGGTCATTTTCCATCGACCATGTACTTTTCCTTGTCATATTCATCGCCTGTACTGTTTTCCCTGTCATTTACCATCAACCTGGACGGTTTCCCAGTATTTTTCCATCGTTTTCTAAAATGTTACCCTGTCATTTTTCGAACGTTCTGTCTGGTTTCTTTTTTATTTATCATCACCCTGATTTTTTTTCATTGTCATTTTCCTTCGCATGGACCTTATCTCATATCTTTTTCCATCGCCCGGAAGTTTTTCTCTCATTTTATTCATCGACGTGGAGTTTTTTCCTTGTCATTTTCCTATCGCCCTGGTGAGTTTTTTTTGTCCATTTTTCATTCGTTTCTCAAGGGGAGTTCGTTTGCATATAACTCCCATTTGATTGGTTTCTCTGTCATTTACCAGCCTGAACAGTTTGCAGCTCATGTCCTTCGCTATGGACGGTTTCCATGTTATTTTCCAGTGTCCCTTGAACTGTTCTGTCGCTCTAATCCGTTTTTCCTGGACAGTTCTTCTGACATTTGTCAATCTCCCTTGGACATGTTTTTTCCTGTCCATTTTCCATTACCCTGGAAGGCTTCCCTCTCCTATTCCATCGTTCTGGTGAGATTTTCCCCTGTCAATATCCTCGTTATGTCAGGTTTTCTTTCTATATCTCCATCGTTCTGGATGTTTTTCCCTGTCAAATTTTCCATCGTTCTTGATAACGGCTTTCCCTCTCATATAATTTTTTGTAGTAAATATGTTGTATTATATTTATTATTAAGTTGTTTTATGTCCACTATCTATTTTAATTTACCAGTAGGCGTGTCTTATGTATTTCTACTTATTTATGTGTCACTGGTACTGCATTGTCTCATTTACCAGACAGGTTACATAGTGTTATTAACTCTGTGTGTATCGCAAAGAGTAAGAGAAGAACTTTCACCTGTGACCAAACTTCTTCATTCCAATTAGTTCCTTTCTACAATTGTCTTTCTCATTACTACTGATTTGTGTATATATCTCTGCGCAACATAGTGGATTACAACATTCGTGTGCAATATATGTAACATTGATACATCACAGTACATAACAACAGTATGGGAAACATAACACACAGCTACTGAACCAGTGTGGCAGCCACCACCACTTCGTATTATCAAAGACGAATCATTCAGTTGACATTTTCATTTTCATCACTAAAGTTTTTTATTGATCTGATGAAGAGGTGAGAAAAGTTTTATAGAGAAACCTGAAGAAATAATTTTAATTAGCTATTCTAATTAATACTAAATATTTATTAAAGATGATTTCTAAAATTTTTCTTTTGTCCTAAACTACACGTCCTCATGTCCAATCACTCTTCACATAGCTATATCATTATTCAAAATATTTCATAAAGTATTGTAACCCTATTCTATTTTCTTAAGAAAAATTTAAATTATATGACAAGAATTTTCTTAATTTTCTTAGACTATTTATAAAATCTTTATTAATTAAACAATTGGTGTGGTGAAGTGCAGGTATACTTTATGTTAATATGTACACATGTATTTATGTTGTTTGTAGTGATGTGTAGGTGTACACACACACAACACACACCAAAACACATTTTTAATATAAAATACAAATCTTATATATATATATATATATAGTATTAAATATTATATATAATTATAGTAGTATGTATATATATATATATTGTATATATATATATAAATATATATATTTATAATATATAAGTAAATAGTATATATATAGTATAAATAGTATCTATATATAAATATGTATATATTATATGATATATATATATATATATATATGTGTGTGTTGTGTGTGTGTTAATCGTAATGGTGTGTTTATAGTGAAATTATTTTGTACTCATGTAATGTAAAATTGTGTTCGTAGGTAGTGAGTTTGTTAGTGAAGTGTATATGTACACATGTATGTATAGTATTGTGTTTTGTAGTGGAGGTGTAATGTGTACACATGTATTATATATTCGTGTGTTTGTATGATGTGTATGTGTAAGATGAAGTGAAAAGTAAACATCAGAAGAAAACTTTATAAGAACTACATAATTAATTCACAATAAGGAAAAGCCACAGTTGCCGAGGTACAGCTGACAGCCTGGCTGACTTTGCTGTCAGCCTTACTCGCCCGTCATCATGGCTAACTTCTGTCAGCCTGGCTGACTCTGCTCTCAGCCTTACTCGCTACCGTCATCTTGCTGACTGCTGTCATGCCATACTCATCTGTCAGCCTAACTATGCTGTCATCCTGGCTGACTCTGCTACCAGCCTGGCTGAATCTGCTGTCATCCTAACTCAGCTGTCAGCCTTGCTGACTCTGCTGTCAGCTTAACAAACTCTTGAGCTGTCAACATAGTTAGCAGTCAGTATGAAAGAAATGAGCAATAAAAGATTAAAACTGGAAAATAAGAATGTTTAAGAATGATGTTGTGAGCAGTAGTAATAAAGGGGTACTGAATAGTTCATGATTTTGTTCATAATGTTTATAAAAGAAGAAAAGGTAAAAAAGTTTAAAGAATGTAATAATTATAATGGAATAAGAGTGTTGACCAGACCAGGTAAAGTGTGTGGTCAGAAATAACCATTGTGAGTAAAGGTAAAGACAAAATATGATGAAAAAAAGAAGTGTCAATTCAGAAACAAAAGGAAATCCTTCAAGTTGAGTGCATTTAATAGTTTTTGGGAAAGTTATAAGAAGAGATGTAAGTAGAGTTATGAAATTTACTTAATGTAATAAATGTTTTTGGTATCTATAGTGGTTGAATTATGTTTTATAGATATCAAGAAAGACGGTAAAGATTACTATAAAACTTGGTCTTCTAGTGGTTGCGTGTAGTCCACCTGAGGTCTTAAAGACGTGTGATTCACTGTACTTTGGTCAAAAGACATATATACAAAGTAAGCCATCATGTAGACCAGATGTCACTGTAAACACAGCTTTTATAACAACTATTTTTAAACTATATACACACACATACACACACAGATAATAGTAATAAAGTACATATATATATATATATATATATATAGAGAGAAGAGAGAGAGAGAGAGAGAAAGAGAGAGAGAGAGAGAGAGGTACCACCTCTGGAACTGTCCGGGAACCTTCACCCCATAAATAGAATAGACCACTTGCTTCATCATATAAATATCCGGTCATCAAAATCATTTACGAAAACCAAAACAAGATTATTATTAATTTCTTACAGTTTTTATGTGAGGGGATGTTAGAGATTCGCATTTGATACTCATTCATCATAATTACAAGTACCACATGACATTCACAACACACGCGAACACTTTACATATGACACCCATATACAACTAACACGTAGCATTACATTCATTCATAATAACATGTTCACATGACCAGTCCTCCACTACTGTCTTAAACATGTCTATCTTTATACATCTAAATGGTTTCCCAAGGAATGTCGTTCACAAATACTTTCAAACTGCTAAATAAGTAAACAAAAAACTTGTACACAGTATAATCATAGTGTAACATAAAAGGAATTCCAAATTTTAATTAATTGCCTCTCCGAGTGGCCGAGCTGAGTAGCAGCTTGGTGGCGTCTAGCTGGTGTACGGTCGCGCTGCCTTGGTGGATGTAATACTGGACGCAGTTTTTCTGTTTCCCCCTCCGAGTAATTCACCCGTCCAAGACAGCCACGACCGTACACCCAGCTAGACGAAGACCAACGCCACCCAGCAAAGTCACTGGGTTGGCAACCGCTGACTCTGGGGAAGTGGGGAAGGGAGTCCCACTCAGTGACACAAGTGGACTTCTCGTAGACCTGATCCGATGGAAGGCCCGCTGAGCTCTGGGGAAGTGGGGAAGGGAGTCCACTTCAGGTGACACAAGGTTGGACTATCTCAGACACTGATCCGGGGAAGGCACCGTGCTGACTCAGGTGGAAGTGGGGAAGTGAGTCCACTCAGGTACACAAGTGGACTTCTCCGAGACACTGATCCGGGAAGGTCAACCGCGACTCGTCTGGGGAAGTGGGGTAGGGAGTCCACTCAGTTGACCAACCAATGGACTTCTCGAGACACTGAGCCTGGGGAAGGCATCCGCTGACACTGGTGAAGTGGGGAAAGGTAGTCCACTCGGGTGGAACCAAGTGGACTTCTCGAGACACTGATCCGGGGAAGTGCACCGCTGACCCTCTGGGGAAGTGTAGGGAAGGGAGTCCACTCAGGTGACACAAGTGTACAATCCCCCCCCTCGGAGACACTAGATCCGGGAAAGGCACCGCTGAACTCTGGGGAAGTGGGTGAAGGAGTCCACGCATGGTAAGACCAATGGACATGCTCTGTATAGACACTGGATCTGGGAAGGCCCGCTGACTCTGGGAGAAGTGGGGAATGGAGTCCAAACTCAGGTGACACCAGAGTACTCCTAGAGACACTGATCTGGGAAAGCACCCGCCGACCTTAGGTAAGTGGGGAAGGGGAGACACCGGGAGCCAAGCGATGGATTCCAGGATACATGAGCTTGGGAAGGTTGTTGTTGAGGCTGACCCTTGGTAAGTGGGGAAAGGGAGCCATCCCGGTAGCGAACTGGATGGATTCCTGGATAACATAACATGGGAAAGCAAAAATACATGCAGGTATGAGGCTGACCCCTAGGGGTAAGAGAGGAAACGAAGACATCCGGCTGGTAACGGAGGGATTCCTGTAATACATGAACCTGGGGAAGCAAGAATCCGCTGACTTTTGGAGAAGTGGGGAAGAGTCCCCACTCAGGTGACACAAGTGGCTCCAGAGACACAGGAATCTGTGGAAAGCACCGCCGAACTTAGGTTATTGAGGGTAAGGGAAGACATTTCCGGGAGCGTGCGGATAGGATACCTGGTATACATGAACTTGGGGAAGGTTTTGTTGATTGCTGACCTTGGGTATGTGGGTAAGGGGAGACATGAAGGGAGCGAGCGGATGGATTCCTGGATACATGAACCCTGGGGAAGGAAGTTGTTGAGGCCGACCTTGGGGTAAGTGGGAAGGGAGACATCGGGAGCGAGCGATGGATTCTGGATACATGAACCTGGGGAAAACTTGATACAAGCCAGTTGAGGCATGAACCTTGGATAAGTGAGAAACGAAGACATCCGGCGTATACGGAGGGACTCCTGGAGACCTGAACCTGGGAATGCAAGAATACCGCTGACCCTTTTTTGGGGAATTGGGGAAGGGAGTCCCACCGAGTGTGACACCACAGTGTACTCCTGGAGACACTGATCCGGGAATGGCACAGACCTACACTCGCCTGACACTTAGGTAAGTGTGGGGGAAGGGAAGGGACTAACTGGGAGCGAACGGATTGGATTCCCTGTATACAAGAACTTGGGAAGGTTGTTGTTGAGGCAGAACCTTTGGGACGTGAAGGAAGGGATACATCCGGGAGCGAAGCGGATGGATTCCTGGATAACACGAACCTGGGGACGGCAGAATCAGTGTTGGTGAGCCTGAACCTTGAGGGGAAGTGAGGAAGGAAATATCCGAGGCGGAAACGGAGGCATACGATGAATTCCTGGACATATCCCTAGGGAAGGCTGAGGCTGGAAGGCAGAGATGCAGAGATGCGAGGCTGACCGTTAGAGGAAGTGAGGAAAGGGGGACCCCCACATATCGCGTGGGCCCACGGAAGGATTTTCCTGGAACACATGAACCCTGGGGGAAAAGGCGAGGGTGGGGACGGACCTAAAGACAGAACCAGACTGTCCTCCACGTGGCAAGAGGTCTGGTAACCTCAAGAGATAACTCGAGGCAGACAGTGGTCGGAAGTATAATTTCATTAATTATAAATTACTGCCTACACTTACAATTTATGAAATGGGTAATATGAATTCTAAAGCATCAACCATGGTGGTGTTATTCCCACCCTAGCCTCCCTGACAGTACCCACGGTAATGTTATTCCCACACCAGCCACTCTCATAGGAGTCACAGTAGTGTTCTTACTTGTGTTCATCACCGGAGTCCATCAACAGCAAGTAACATTGAAACACCAAAATTGGCATCAAAATATATGTTGGAGAGTCGTAGAACGAGGTGAAAATCGCAGGTCTCCTGGATAACATGTCTGGTACTCTAACATAACGCAGGAAAAGACATCGGGCCGGGACAATACTACATTAACATAGTGTTTATGTAAGCATGTGGGTGTAGCAGGAGGGGAACCCAACAGAATATGGTGTCTTTCAGTCAAAACGTATCAACCTACACAGTAGGTTTTCTTTTAGTCTAATACAGGGCAAGCAGAAGCAGTGAATGTTACTGTACTCTGCTTCTTTGTTACTGTACTGATCTTCTGTGATACTGTACTGCACTGTTCTTCTGTATTACTGTACTGTACTCTACTGTTCTGTCTTAAATTACTTGAACCTGCGTTACCTGTACATCTTCTCAGTATACTGTACTGGTCTTCATGTTGCTGTACTGTACTCGTTCTTCTGTGTCGTTGTACTGAACAAGAGAATGAACAAGAGAATGGAAAAATAACTAATGAATACCTTGATGGATAATAATGATAATTTCTAAGCAATATAATTAAAATAAAAAAAATAAAAATTGGCCGCTGTGGTTTCCAGTAGGATGTTGAGACAGGATGTATCTTAAGTCCAAGGATGATCTTCAGATGATGTTTTTAAGAAGAAATGGTGTTGGTTTATCCTGGGTAGCGGTGTCGTCCCATGTTCTGAAAATCCTGTCACTACTTGGTTGTAGCACCAAATTCAGATATCAGAAGTGAGAAGTCGTATTGTTCCACTACGTCCTTAGACAGAGATCTGGCTGGCTTATTAAACTAGCGTCTACCCCTGGTTGACAGGGCCAGCAGCAAGCTCTAATAAAGAATATAACACGGTTAATAAGTGTTAAATAAGATAACATTGTAAGAAAGACAAAGTGGGTAATCCACTTCAATGTCTAATACTGGTAACCATGTAAATCAGTAACACTGAACAGAAATACTCCTGATAGATCACCTTAACCTGATCAGGAAAGAGTCAGTGGTGAAGTGAATTCTCCAAGCTTCAACCCCCACCACACCAGGGTAAGGTTTAATAATACCAGGAGTAGAAATTTAAAGCAAATCAACCCGAGGAACAGAAGTTTAGGCCTCAGCCCGCTAGATGGTAGTTCGGACGGTAACACGCTTATGGTTCCATGGTGACTGAAACATCCGGGCCCCCACTTTTATAAAGGTCATTTTTCCTTCACAGTATCTCCTTCCCAGAACTTATGGTCGGAGGCAATAATTTCAATTTACAGAGGGAAAAGTACAATGTACAAAACAAGTAATCCTCGACTCAGCCTTTATATAAAAGCGGTTTTCCGAGCCAATATATACAACTTTTAAGCTTATAGGCACTGAATAGCCAAAGCCCAATCTTAAGAGTCGGCTAATTTTTTTGAAGAACTTTAAGTTTTCATGATACATCAGTGGCTTGGGATCTGTTTCAAGCACAAAGGTTTTCCGTATAAGTAGTATTTGAAATCTACTAGACCCCATACCCATCATAACATTCTTCCTCCACAATGGGAGTATCATTCATCCCTCTGCGAAGCTCCTTACTGGTGGAAGATAAAGGGAAGTGAATCTCATCAACATACGCAGTAGAACAGTCCCTATCCAGATGGTGAGGCATCTGTTCCTAGACAAAAGACTTTATTAATATCTTGTCATATTAGAACAGGGGGGTTAGAAAATATTCTTTTAATTTATTCGACACTTTCTACAACCTCTTCAGTAACAAACAAGAGGTTCCTTTACATTCTTTTTTAAATAGTCTGTGAGAATGGAAGTCAGTACCTCTAAAATAGTTTACAGAAAATTCTATAGAAATAATTTCGACCCAAGGAAACTTTTAGCAATGTTTCCTGTAAGTTGGGAAGAGCTTTCTAAGAACTGCTGTCGTCTTGTTAGAATGAAGTGATGAATTACTGTGCAAGAAATATAAACACCCTAGGTAATTGTACCTTGAAATGCAAAGAGAAAACACTTCTGGGTGCTTTGATTAATAAGGCAATTAGCTATTAGTTTTTTAAAACCAGCGACAGTGTACAAGATGATCCTTCCAGACATGAATCATGATGTGTAAAAATTATCGAAATACACCGAAAAATCTTGAGGGTCAAAAAAGGACTATTCACTAAGCCGGATATACGTTGAACACGCGATGACAGCCGTAAGACACTGTGGGCGATATTGCATTAGTCCCTTTATGAGTAGGGAAAGCTGTGAATGGCTTAGAGTCTGGGTGTAGAATGACATTGGTTGGACGTTTGTGAGAATGTCTAATTCAGAGAAGGAACTTTACAGTCATGGAAATTATACCAGTCATATCGATTACTGGCATGTGATCTCCATCCCATATTGTGATAGTGTTTTTATTAAAAACGAAAATCTTGTGCCATTTCAGTAAGGATTTTGGGGGTTGTGATTTCTTTACCATGACAACTAGTAAACAGAAAATTGATTTAGACGTTCATGATATATAAACTTTAGAGTTTGTCGATATATCTTGCGTTATCAGATGTTTTCCTTAAGTGGATCGGTGACAGGATAGAGCTATCCAAACACCCAACCATATTCTCCCATGCACTTAACACCCTATTATACTTTCAGATAGCAGTCCAGCACCCATCCTATACTTTCCTATAGCACTCCAACACTCATCCTATACTCTCCTAGATCACTCCAACACCCATCCTATACAACCTAGATCACTCCAACACCCATCCTATACTCTCCTAGATCACTCCAACACCTATCCTATACACCCCCAACTAACACCCTACACCATCATCCACCCCCAACAATACACCCCTACACCATCCTATACTCCTTTAAAAAATCATTCTACATCTAACCTATTCTCTCCCACCGGTCTCCAGCCAAGCAGGTGGGCCATTAAAGGGCACGTGACTGGTTTCTGGGTGGGGGGTGTCGAGTGGACAAGGCACCAACATCCATCTCTACTCTCCCGGAACATTTGAAAACCCTATATATCTACCTAAACTCTCCAAAACCCATTCTATAATCTACGTGAGTACACCAACAACCCATCCCTATAATTACGTCAACACTCCAACAACCCATCCTATAATCTACCAAACACTCCAAGACACCCATCCTATAATGTACTTCAACACTCCAACACCCATTCTATAATCTACCTGAATACTCCAAACACTTCCCCCCGATTTGGAACGGGATTTTCCCTCTCAAAATGATAACCCTTGGATGGGTTTCCCTGTCAATAACCATCCTTGTCATTTTCATCACCCTGGACGGGTTTCTTCTCTGACCATATTCAGTTCGCCCATGAACAGAAAATCCTGCATTTTCCACTTCCTTCGGCGGGTTTCCCTGTCATATTCTTTGCTATGGATGAGTTTCCCTGTTATTTCCGTCGATTTGAACCTGGTTTTCCTCTCATATTCCGTCGCCCTTAACGGGTTTTCTTTGCCATATACTATTCGCCCTGGACGGGTTTCCCTTTTCCAATATTCTCCATCTCCTGATGAGTATCCCTTGTCATTTTCCATTTCCATGGACTAATATCCCTGTCTTTTTCTATCTCTCTGGAAGGGTTTGCCTGTCAGTTTCCACTACCATGAATGTATTTATCTGTCGAATTCCCTAGTTATAGACGGGTTTCCCTGTCATTATCAGTCGATTTGATCGGGTTTCCCTGTCATATTCCATCGCCCGATGGAAGGTTCTTGTCATTTTCCATCGCCTTGAACTGGTTCCCTTGGTCATTTTCCATCGCCTTGAACTGGGTTTCCTGTCCTATTGCATCGCCTGGACGAGTTTTCTTGTCACAATTTCATCGTATGGACGGGTTTTCTGATCATTATGATTGCACGACGGGTTATGTCTTTTCCTTTTCCGTCCCCGCTTATCAAAGCTTAACCTGTATTTTTTTCCATCACCCTATATACAGATTTCCCCGTCCATTTAAACATCGCCCTGGATGGTACTTCCCTGTCATTTAACATCGCCCTGGATGATTTTCTTGTCATATTTCATCGTCCTGGACGGATTTCCTGTCATTATTCCATCGCCCAGAAAGTGTTTCCCCCGTCCATTTTGCATCTCTTGGGCAGATTTTTTTTTCTTTTTTTTTTTTTCCCTTTCATTTCCAATCGCCAAGGACTTGTTACCAAGTCACTAGTTTTCCGTCATTTCACTTCGAACTGGCGAGTTTCCCTGTCATATTCCATCGTCATGAATTGTTTCCCTGTCATTTTTCATATCCCTGGATGGTTTCCCTTTCATTTTCAGTCGTCTTGGACGGGTTTTACAACCTGTCATATTCCTATTGCTCTGCACTCTTTCTCTATCATTTTCCGACAACTTGGACAGTTTGCTGTTCCATGTTCCATGAAACTGTACGGTTTCCCTGTATTTTTCATTGCTCTGGACGGATTTTCCTGTCATGTTCCATCATCCGAGACTGGGGCTTTACTTATTCTGTATCAGCCTAGGGGGTTTGCCCTCTCAGTTTTCATCGCTCTTGGCGGGATTTCCCTGTCACTTTTCATCAAACAGGATGGGCTTTCTTGTCATTTTCCTGCAACCCTTGACCGGTTTCCTTTACGTATTCCATCAGGCTCTGATCCACCGGGAGGCCTGGTCACCAGACCGGGGCCGCGGGGGCGTTGACCATCCCCGGAACTCTCTCCAGGTAAACTCCAGGTAAACCCTGCAAATATTTACCTGTCATTTTACATCGCCCTGGCGGGTTTCCCTGCCATTCTGTGTCCTGCACAGGTTCCTTGTCATATTCTATCGCCTTGGACGGGTTTCCGTCTATGCTCCCGTCGCTCTGGACGGTTTGCATGTCATTTTCAGTCTTCCTAAGCGTGTTCCACTGTCATATTCTATTGTCACATTGGACGGATTTCTTCCCCTGTCATTTTTTCCGTGCCTTTAACTGTTTCCGCCGCCTCAAATTTTGTCGGTTAGAAGGATTTCACTTCGTTTTTCTTCGCTCTGTAGAGTTTCCTTGCTATTTCCTTTTTAACGAACGATTTCAATCAATAGATATTGTTTCCGTTTCATATTCGCCCAGCAAAGTTTACCTGTCATTTTCCTTGGTCCTGGATAGGTTTTGGTTGTAATATTCCATCCCCCCTGGATGGATTTCCTTTCATTTTTTCAATCCGCCTTGAATGGTTTACCGTCATATTCTTTCGCCATGAACGAGATTCCCTGTCATTTTCCTTCGCGCTGGATAGGATTCCCATTAATTTCAGTCGCCATGGACGGGTTTCCCTTTCATATATCATCGTTTTGGACGTGTATGCTTGTCATATTCAGTTGCCCTGGACGTGTTTACCTGTCATATTCCCTCGTTCTGGAATGGTTTTCCTACGATTTTCCTTCGTCCTGAGTGGGTTTCCATGTCATAATCTATCTTCCTGGATTGGTTTTCCTGTCATTTTCCTTCGTTTTGGACGAGTTTCCTGTCACATTCCATCGCCCTTGACGGATTTCCTTGTCATTTTCCACCTCAATGGACGGGTTTGCCTGCCATATTCACGCGCCCTGGACGGGTTTTCCTGTCATATTCTGTCTCAATGAACGGCTTTCCTTGTCAAATTGCATCGCCCTTCACGGATTTCCCTCTCATTTTCCATCATCATGGACGGGTTTCCCCGTCATATTTCATCGCTCCTGACGGGTTTGCCTGTCACTTTAAATTCCTCAAGGCGGGTTTCCCTGTTATTTTTTTCCCTCTCATTTTTCATCGCTCTGGACTGATTTCCATGTTATTTTAAATCGCTCTAGTCGGGTTTCCCTGTCATATTCCATCACCATGGACTGGTTTCCCTGTCATATTCCATCACCATGGACTGGTTTTCCTGTCATATTCCACTGCCTTCTCAGATTCCAGTGCAATGGATAGGTTTCCCTGTTATTTTCCATCTCAATGGACGGGATTCCCAGTTACTTTTCAGTTTCCTTGACGGTTTCTTTGTAATATTAACAGGTTTCCTTGTTATTTTATATCGCCCTGGACGTGTTTTCCTGTCATATTCCATCGTTCTGGTCGCGTTTCCCTCTCATTTTCCATCACACTTTACGAGTTTCTCTCTAATTTTCCAATTTTTCCAGTGACAGGGAAAGAAGGGAGTCCTTCTTTCCTGTCACTTTTTCATCGCAATGGACGGGTTTCCCTCTCATATTCCATTGCTCTGGAAGGTTTCTCTGTCATATACCATTGCTGGGGACGGGTTTCCCTGTCATTTCCCGTTTACTTGACGCGAATCATTTTCATCGCCCTATGATATATTGTGTTCATTTGCCATCGCACCTCACAGGTTGTCTGTCATATTCCCATCGCCCTGGATAGGCTTTCCTTTCATTTTCAGTCGCCGCCCTAACGGTTTTCATGTGATCTTCCATCGCCCTGAATGGGTTTTCACCGTGTCATGTTCCATCGCACTTGAATGGGTTGTCCGTCATATTCTTTCGCCCTTATGGGTTTCTCTTCTTTTTTCAGCATCGCTAGATGGGTTTTCCCAGTCATATTCAATCACCCGGATAGATTCTTATTTTGTTATTATTTCCATCGCCCCTGAGGACGATTTTCTGGCTCTAATTTTCCATCTCTCTGGACGGATTTCCCTTTCAATTCCAATGACCGGGACGAGTTTCCCTCTAATATTCCCATCGCCAAGGAACCGGTTTCCCTGTCATATTCATCGCTTTATGGGTTTCCCTTAAACTCAAAGTTATGAATATTTGGAAAGAGGGAAGATACCGGACTCATGAGTATAGTCTGTAAGGGAGGGGGACCCCTGGCAACCTCATATAGGTTGATACAAATGATGAACACACATCTCTAATAATATGCTACGAACACACATACACTGTATGTGTTTCACTTGGTTTTCAATCTGAAAAATAGAGTAATGCCTTCTGAATCACATACAGGGTGTATACTTTGCATATCTTTAGGGTCAACAAGAAGGGAGGTGAGTAGCGATAAAGTCAGATAATAATTTAAATTGTTGATTAGACACGAATAGAAGATTTAAAAACATCGGACACAGAATCTCGAGGGTCGTGATAAATAATTTTGGGTCTGATTTAAAGCCGCCAACCTGATAGCGAGTGGCAATAACGTTATGACGAAATCATAAGACAATAGAGAAGGTCAACAGAGACAGGATGTTCCAGAGATGGGAGACACAGAAACACGGGGTCACAATTGGATGCTGAAGACTCAGACGGTCACAGAGACGTTGGGAAAGTATTTCTTAGTCATAGAGTCGTCAGGAAGCCTAGCCTACGAAGTGGAATGTATGGAGCAGGAACATACATAGTTTTTAAGAAGAGGTATGACAAAGCTCATGGGAGCAGAGAGGGAGAGGACTAGTAGCGATCAGTGAAAGGCGGGCCAGGAGCTGAGTCTCGACCCCTGCAACCACAATCAGGTGAGTATAGTTAGGTGAGTACACACACACACACACACACACACACACACCATGATAACGACATACAAAATACTGAGAGGAATTGACAAGGTGGACAAAGACACGATGTTCCAGAGATTGGACACAGTAACAAGGGGACACAGTTGGAAGTTGAAGACACAGATGAATCACAGGGATGTTAGGAAGTATTTCTTCAGCCACAGAGTAGGCAGTAAGTGGAATAGTTTGGGAAGCGATGTAGTGGAGGCAGGATCCATACATAACTTTAAGCAGAGGTATGATAAAGCTCACGGTTCAGGGAGAGTGACCTAGTAGCGACCAGTGAAGAGGCGGGGCCAGGGCTCGGACTCGACCCCTGCAACCTCAACTAGGTGAGTACAACTAGGTGAGTACACACACACACACACACACACACACACACACACACACACACACACACACACACACACACACACACACACACACACACACACACACACACACACACACACACACACACACACACTGTAAGAAGGCGTTTGACACAGTTCCACCCAGGAGATTAATGTAGAAGCTGGAGGACCAGGCAGGGATAACAAGAAAGGCACTGCAATGGATCAGGGAATACCTGTCAGGAAGACAACAGCAAGTCATGGTACGTGGCGAGGTGTCAGAGTGGGCGCCTGTGACGAGCGGCGTTCCCCAGGGGTCAATCCTAGGACTGGTGCTGTTTCTGGTATTTGTGAACGACATGACGGAAGGAATAGACTCAGAAGTGTCCCTGTTTGCAGATAAGGTGAAGTTGACGAGAAGAATTCAATTGGACGAGAGCCAGGTAGAACTACAAAGGGATCTTAACAGGCTGCAGGCCTGGTCCAGCAACTAGTTCCTGGAGTTCAGCCCCACCAAGTACAAAGTCATGAAGATTGGGGAAGGGTAAAGAAGACTACAAACCTCACTCAAGGAAAAGGATCTTGGGGTGAGCATAACACCAGGCACATCTCCTGAGGTGCACATCAACCAAATAACTGCTGCAGCATATGGACGCCTAGCAAACAGCATTCCGACATTTCAATAAGGAATCGTTCAGGACCCTGTACACCGTGTACGTTAGCTAAGTATGTAAGGAAACTAGAGAAAGTGCAAAAATTCAATAAGACTGTCCCGGAGAAAGGGGCATGTCGTACGAGGAGAAGTTAAGGGGGAAATTGACCTGACCCG
>NC_069472.1:286477-357306 GCF_026875155.1 Cherax quadricarinatus | reverse complement strand
ATCGCCCTGGACGATTTTCTCTCTCATTTTCCATCTCTCTGGACGGATTTCCCTTTCATATTCCATGGACCTGAACGTGTTTCCCTCTAATATTCCATCGCCAAGGACGGGTTTCCCTGTCATATTTCATCGCCTTTATGGGTTTCCCTTAAAACTCAAAGTTATGAATATTTAGGAAGAGGGAAGAAGACCGGACTCAGAGTATAGTCTTAAGGGAGTTGACCCCTGCAACCACAAATAGGTGAGTACAAATGAGTGAACACACATCTCTAATACTATGCTACGAACACACATACACATGTATGTGTTCACTTGGTTCAATCTGAAAAATAGAGTAATGCCTTCTGAATGCAACATACAGGGTTATAAACTATTCCACACTGATAGGGTCAACAAGAAGGGAGGTGAAGTAGCGATAAAGTCAGATATAATTTAAATTGTTGATTTAGACACGATATAAGATTAAAAACATCGGACACAGAATCTCGAGGGTCGTGATAAATTAATTTTGGGTCTGATTTAAAGGCCGCCAAACCTTGATAGGGAGTGCAGTAAGCTGTTATGGGACGAAATTCATAAGACAATAGAGAAGGTGGACAGAGACAGGATGTTCCAGAGAGGAGACACAGAAACAAGGGGTCACAATTGGAAGCTGAAGACTCAGACGAGTCACAGAGACGTTGGGAAGTATTTCTTTAGTCATAGAGTCGTCAGGAAGCCTAGCCTAGCAAGTGAAGTAGTGGAGGCAGGAACCATACATAGTTTTAAGAAGAGGTATGACAAAGCTCAGGGAGCAGAGAGGGAGAGGACCTAGTAGCGATCAGTGAAGAGGCGGGGCCAGGAGCTGAGTCTCGACCCCTGCAACCACAATCAGGTGAGTATAGTTAGGTGAGTACACACAACACACACACACACACACACACACACCATGATAACGACATACAAAATACTGAGAGGAATTGACAAGGTGGACAAAGACACGATGTTCCAGAGATTGGACACAGTAACAAGGGGACACAGTTGGAAGTTGAAGACACAGATGAATCACAGGGATGTTAGGAAGTATTTCTTCAGCCACAGAGTAGGCAGTAAGTGGAATAGTTTGGGAAGCGATGTAGTGGAGGCAGGATCCATACATAACTTTAAGCAGAGGTATGATAAAGCTCACGTTCAGGGAGAGTAAACCTAGTAGCGACCAGTGAAGAGGCGGGGCCAGGGCTCGGACTCGACCCCGCAACCTCAACTAGGTGAGTACAACCTAGGGGGAGTACACACACACACACACACACACACACACGCACACACCCCCACACACACACACACACACACACACACACCACACACACAACCACACACACACACACACACCCAAACACACACACACACCCTGTAAGAAGGCGTTTGACACAGTTCCACCCAGGAGATTAATGTAGAAGCTGGAGGACCAGGCAGGGATAACAAGAAAGGCACTGCAATGCATTGATCAGGGAATACCTGTCAGGAAGACAACAGCAAGTCATGGTACGTGGCGAGGTGTCAGAGTGGGCGCCTGTGACGAGCGGCGTTCCCCAGGGGTCAATCCTAGGACTGGTGCTGTTTCTGGTATTTGTGAACGACATGACGGAAGGAATAGACTCAGAAGTGTCCCTGTTTGCAGAAAAGGGGTGAAGTTGACGAGAAGAATTCAATTGGACGAGAGCCAGGTAGAACTACAAAGGGATCTTAACAGGCTGCAGGCCTGGTCCAGCAACTAGTTCCTGGAGTTCAGCCCCACCAAGTACAAAGTCATGAAGATTGGGGAAGGGTAAAAAGACTACAAACCTCACTCAAGGAAAAGGATCTTGGGGTGAGCATAACACCAGGCACATCTCCTGAGGTGCACATCAACCAAATAACTGCTGCAGCATATGGACGCCTAGCAAACAGCATTCCGACATTTCAATAAGGAATCGTTCAGGACCCTGTACACCGTGTACGTTAGCTAAGTACGTAAGGAAACTAGAGAAAGTGCAAAAGTTTGCAATAAGACTAGTCCCGGAGCAAAGGGGCATGTCGTACGAGGAGAAGTTAAGGGAAATTGACCTGACCTCACTGGAGGACAAAGGTAGGAGGGGGGGGGTGATATGATATAGACATAGGATGATAACGTTATGGGATAAAAAAAATTAGAGATGAGAAACAGCAACAAGGGGTCACAGTTGGAAGTTGAAGACTCAGAGTTGCCAGGAAGTGGAGGCAAGCTATAAGCTCATGGAGCAGGAAGAGTGACCCAGTAGCGACCAGTGAAGAGGCGGGGCCAGGAGCTGTGACTAGACCCCTGCAACCACAACTAGATGAGAACTACGTGAGTAAACACACACACACACACACACACACAGAAAGACTGGTCCCGGAGAGGTTAAGGGAAATCAACCTGACGACACTGGAGCAATGGAGGTAAGGAGAGATAAAGGGGATATGATAATGACATACAAAAACTGAAAGTGAAATTATTATTTAACCGTTTGCGACCACTGTCAGCCTCAGAGTTATCTCTGAGTTACAAGACCTTGCCAAGTGGAGGCCAGTGGTTCGTCTTCAAGGTCCACCCCCCCACCTCGCCTTCCCGATGTTTATGTATCCAGGAATCCATCTGTGTCCCCTCAGATATTCTCCCTTCTCCACTTCCCCAAGTTCAGCATCAACAACCAGTATCCCCTCCTTTTCCAGGTCCATGTGTCCAGGAGTCCATTTGTCCGCCTCAGATATTCTCCCTTCCCCACTTCCCCAAGGTATCCTCGCCTTTCCCAGGTCCATGTGCCCAGGAGTCCATCTGTCCACCTTCAGATATTCTCCCTTTCCCACTTCCCAAAGGTATCCTTACCTTCCCCAGGTTCATGTGTCCAGGAATCCATCTGTCCGCCTCAGATATTCCCCCCTTCCCCACTTCCCCAAGGTATATTCGCCTTTCCCATGTCCATGTGTCCAGTAGTCCATCTGTGTCCCCTCAGATATTCTCCCTTCCCCACTTACCCAAGGTCTGCCTCAACAACCAGTATCCTCGTCTTTCCCAGATCCATATGTCTAGGAGTCCATCTGTCCGCCTTCAGATATTCTCCCTTTCCCACTTCCCCAAGGTATCCTTACCTTTCCCAGGTTCATGTGACCAGGAGTCCATCTGTCCGCCTTCAGATATTCTCCCTTCCCCACTTCCCCAAGGTATCCTCGCCTTTCCCAGGTCAGTGTGTCCAGGATTCCATCCATATGTTCAAAACAAATTCATCGTCTCTTACACTCTCAGTGTAATCACACACACACACACACACACACACACACACACACACACACACACACACACACACACACACACACACACGCACACACACACACACACACACACACACACACCACACACACACCACACACACACACACCACACACACACAACACACACACACACCACACACACACCTACACACACACACACACCTACTCACACATACACACCTACACACACACACACCTACACACACATACACACACACCTACACACACACACACACACACACAAACATACACACAAACATGTGACCCCTGTGCCACACACAAATTTATACCCATTCCTGTCTTAAATTAGTTGCCATAGATCAAGTAATTGATGGGTTAACACAAACTTGCTACATTTTTACTCAAGGGTCCTTCATATTTTTTTCTACATGGCTACTCATTAGTCTCCTTGAAGTTGTTGACAAGTGGAAAGGAAACATTAGAAAAATTAACAATAATTAGAAACACAGAAGAAAGCACAGAAATATGAACACTTTCCTTCTGATCTGATACTGATTCCTTTAAATGATAAGTATAAGTATAAGTTGTAAGTAATATAATTTCGGCCAGAAAGCACTTTTCCTTTTTACTGTTTTTAATGTAAATCAATATTGCATAACTTATGGAGTTTCGTGTGAGAGAACATCCAACACGTCATCTGTTATCAAAATTTTTTAATTTTTCCTTGACTTACGTAAATTTAAGGCCACCCAAAATGTAAAATAAACACCTATCATTTTATAAGAAATCGAAAATTTTTATTTTTATTATTTGCAACCACTGTCCGTCCCCAGAGTTATCTCTGATTATCAGACCTGACCACGTGGAGGCCATGGTTCGTCTTTAAAGGGCCAAACCCCTCCACTTACTGTTTTTTGAGGTTTTCCCAGGTCCATGGGGTTTTAGGAGTCCATCTGTGTCCCCTCAGATATTTTCCTCCCCACTCCCCAAGGTCTGCCTCAACAACCAGTATCCTCGTCTTTCCCAGGTCTATGTGTCCAGGAGTCCATCTGTCCGCCTCAGATATTCTCCCTTCCCCACTTCCCCAAGGTATCCTCGCCTTTCCCAGGTCCATGTGTCCAGGAGTCCATCTGTGTCCCCCTCAGATATTCTCCCTTCCCACTTCCCCAAGGTCTGCCTCAGACAGCAGTATCCTCGTCTTTTCATGGTACATGTGTCCAGGAGTCCATCTATCCGCCTTCAGATATTCTTCCTTTCCCACTTCCCCAAGGTATCCTCGCCTTTGCCAGGTCCATGTATCCAGGAGTCTATCTGTGTCCCCTCAGATAATCTCCCTTGCCCACTTCCCCAAGGTTTGCCTCAACAACCAGTATCCTCGTCTGTCCCAGGTCCATGTGTCCAGGAGTCCATCTGTCCGTCTCCAGATCTTCCCCCTTCCTCACTTCCCCAAGGTATCCTCGCCTTTCCCAGGTCCATATGTCTACGAGTCCATCTGTGTCCCCTCAGATATTCTCCCTTCCCCACTTCCCCAAGGTCTGCCTCAACAACCAGTATCCTCGTCTTCCCCAGGTCCATGTGTCCAGGAGTTCATCTCTCCGCCTCAGAAATTCTCCCTTCCTCACATCCCCAAGGTATCCTCGCCTTTCCCAGGTCCATGTGTCCAGGAGTCCACTTTGTTCCCCTCAGATTCTCACTTCCCACTCCCCAAGGTCTGGCCAGCAGACAGCATGTATCCTCGTCTGTCCAGGTCCATAGTGTCCAGGAGTCCATCTGTCCGCCTTCAGATATTCTCCCTTTCCCACTTCCCAAGGTACCCTCGTCTTTCTCAGTCATGTGTCCAGGAGTCCATCTGTGTCCCCTCAGATATTCTCCCTTATCCACTTCCCCAAGTTTGGCCTCAACAACGAGTATCCTCCTCTTATCCCAGGTCCATGTGTCCAGGTGTCCATCTGTCCGTCCCAGATCTTCCCCTTCCTCATTCCCAAAGGGTATCCTCGCCTTTCCCAGGTCCATGTGTTTTAGGAGTCCATCTGTGTCCCTCTCAGATTATTCTCCGATTCCCCACTTCCCCAAGGTCTGCCTCAACAACCAGTATCCTCATCTCTTCCCAGGTCCATGTGTCCAGGATCCATCTGTCCGCCTCAGATGTTCTCCCTTCCCCACTTCCCCAAGGTATCCTCGCCTTTCCCAGGTCCATGTGTCCAGGAGTTCAATCTGTGTCCCCTCAGATATTTCACCTTCCCCCATTTCCCCAAGGTCTGCCTCATCAAACCAGTATCCTCGTCTTTCCCCAGGTCCAGTGTCCGGGAGTCCATCTGTCCGCCTCAGATATTCTCACTTCCCACTTCCCCAAGGTATCCCCCGCCTTTCCCCAGGTCCATGTGTCCAGGAGTCCATCTGTGTCCCCTCAGATTTCTCCCTTCCCACTATCCCCAATGTCTGCCTCACACAACCAGTATCCTCGTCTTTCCCAGGTCCATGTGTCCAGGAGTCCATCTGTCCGCCTTCAGATATTCTCCCTTTCCCACTTCCCCAAGGTATCCTCGCCTTTCCCAGGTCAATGTGTCCAGGATTCCATCCGTGGGCCCCCGGATGTCTCCCCTTTCTCACTTCCCTTAGGATATCTTCCAGTCTCAGCTTTCCCCAGGTTATGTATCCCGAAGTCAGCTCAGGCACCCTCAGTGATCTAGCTAGATGAGAACGAGGTCTTGTTTAGCTGGTCTACGGTACAGACTGTCCAGGTGGGTGGAATTACAGGAGGGGACACACAGATAACTGAGTCCTGTAATTACACCACCAAGACAGTCTAGACCGTAGGTCAGCTGGACGCAGCCAAGCTACCGTCCAGTTCGGCCACCAAGGTCTGGCTACTCAGTGAAAATTTGGGAGTTCTATTTATATTATACGATTCATCTACATTAAATATAATATTTTTTGTAATAATCAGCAGGTTAAGTGTGTTTATGAGTGTTTTATTGTGTGTTAATGAGTGTTCGTGTGTTGATCTGTCTCTCCACCTAGACCAGAACTGTAATTAGTGTTGAATATTTAGTTTTATTTAGTTATTTGTCTTAGGTGCTTGCGAGACCAGCAGTTACAAACGCCACGCACAGTGGAAATAAGTCATTTGACTTTTTTTGTGTCATCCTGGGTAATTTACACATATGTTACTATGTATGATAATTTATGTTGGTGTATTTATATGTTACTGCAACTAAATATACTTACACATACGCTCATTTTCACACTTATTTGTGCATTTCTGCAAGCGCAGCAGCGGATTCACAATCATTCATACACACACACACAACAACGTACACACGCGCACACACACGCGCGCACATACACAAGCACATGTGTTTAAAACAAATTCCTCGCCTCTTACACTATCAATGTAATCACAACACACAACACACACACACACACACACACACACACACACACACACACACACACACACACACACACACACACACACACACACACACACACACACAAGCACACACATGTGACCCCTATGCCACACACAAATTTATACCTATTCATATTTACACTCTCCCTAATGACTTTTAAAGTTATGTTTATCTTTTCAACATAATATCGAAAAGTTGGAGGCAAAAAAATCAAGCTTGAACAATATTAGGGAATTCAGTAACTTTTTTGTATGAAAATAAATGGTATAAAATACCGACACTATAGAAACATAAACACATATGCAGTTTAATGTGATCCTTTATTGACAACATTTCGCCCACACAGTGGGCTTTTTCAAGTCACAAACCTGACCTCAATTCCACCTGACCTCAACATTCTGAACCTGACTATAAATACTCCCGTACCTTCCACCCCAGGTAGATCTGTTTGTGACTTGAAAAAGCCCACTGTGTGGGCGAAACGTTGTCAATATGTGTTTATGTTTCCAACTTTTTTATATATTTCAATATTCTGATGGAGAATGTTGGTTTTCGGGATCTTCAAAACAACCATTGTGAAAGTTGTGAAAAGTAACTAGATTTGAGACACTTGTGTGCAAGGTAAAGAAGACATTATCATGAATTATCTTATGGAAGATAGTATCGCTAGAAATCTTTATTAAAACAATTGTGCAAGTTTTTCTCTATTCTAACATATTCACTTCCCTAACCCTCCTCTGGATTATAAGAAAATTTTCACCACCACACACACAAAACATGTGTGATAGGTGGTGTCTCCAGCACACTGGTCAGTACGTCTCTGTCTTACTAAGATACTATGTATTATGTCTTGTTCTGTGATAGGTGGTGTCTCCTGCACACTGGTCAGTACGTCTCTGTCTTACTAAGATACTATGTTATGTTGTCTTGTTCTGTGATAGGTGGTGTCTCCTGGACACTGGTCAGTATTTCTCTGTCTTACTAAGATACTATGTTATGTTGCCTTGTTCTGTGATAGGTGGTGTCTCCTGCACACTGGTCAGTACGTCTCTGTCTTACTAAGATACTATGTTATGTTGTCTTGTTCTGTGATAGGTGGTGTCTCCTGGACACTGGTCAGTATTTCTCTGTCTTACTAAGATACTATGTTATGTTGCCTTGTTCTGTGATAGGTGGTGTCTCCTGCACACTGGTCAGTACGTCTCTGTCTTACTAAGATACTATGTTATGTTGTCTTGTTCTGTGATAGGTGGTGTCTCCTGGACACTGGTCAGTACGTCTCTGTCTTACTAAGATACTATGTTATGTTGCCTTGTTCTGTGATAGGTGGTGTCTCCTGCACACTGGTCAGTAAGTCTCTGTCTTACTCAGATACTATGTTACGTTGTCTTGTTCTGTGATAGGTGGAGTCTACTGCACACTGGTCAGTATGTCTCTGTCTTATTAATATAATATGTTGTGTTGCCATATACTGTGATAGGTGTGTCTCCTGCACACTGGTCAGTATGTCTCTGTCTTACTAAGATACTATGGTACGTTTTCTTGTTCTGTGATGAGTCAATGTTAGCAAATGTAATAAAATTATTGTTGTATTGTTATTTACAACGATGTTTAAACGTTATAATGCATTATACCATGAATAGTGTGGCGCACAATGTTATTTCTATTATCTTAATGTTTACCCCATAGAGAACACTTAATGTTTAGGTGAAGCTTGTGTCGCCAGTGAACATGGTACAGTTTACAACAGTGAACATGGTACAGTTTACAACAGTGAACATGGTACAGTTTACAACAGTGAACATGGTACAGTTTACAACAGTGAACATGGTACAGTTTACAACAGTGAACATGGTACAGTTTACAACAGTGAACATGGTACAGTTTACAACAGTGAACATGGTACAGTTTATAACAGTGAACATGGTACAGTTCACAACAGTGAACATGGCACAGTTTACAACAGTGAACATGGTACAGTTTACAACAGTGAACATGGTACAGTTCAAAACAGTGAACATGGTACAGTTCACATCAGTAAACATGGTACAGTTTACAACAGTGAACATGGTACAGTTTACAACAGTGAACATGGTACAGTTTACAACAGTGAACATGGTACAGTTCACAACAGTGAAAATAGTTCAATTCACAACAGTGAACATGGTACAGTTCACAATAGTAAACATGGTACAGCTCATAACAGTGAACATGGCACAGCTCACAACAGTGAACATGGTACAGCTCACAACAGTGAACATGGTACAGCTCACAACAGTGAACATGGTACAGCTCACAACAGTGAAGATGGTACAATTCACAACAGTGAACATGGTACAGTTCACAACAGTGAACATGGTACAGTTCAAAACAGTGAACATGGTACAGTTCACAACAGTGAACATGGTACAGTTCACAACATAACAGTACATTCACACAGAACATGGTAAGTCACACAGTGAACATGGTACAGTTCACAACAGTGAACATGGTACAGTTCACAACAGTGAACATGGTACAGTTCACAACATTTATAAATAACTGTTAACATAATTTTTCAGTTACAAAATCTTTCTTAAAAGTTGCAGTGATATATTAATTAATTAATTAATATAAGGATGACCTGGTATGAGATATAAGGATGACCTGGTATGAGATATAAGGATGACCTGGTATGAGATATAAGGGTGTCCTGGTATGAGATATAAGGATGACCTGGTATGAGATATAAGGATGACCTGGTATGAGATATAAGGATGACCTGGTATGAGATATAAGGATGACCTGGTATGAGATATGAGAATGACCTTGTATGGCTTATAAGGATGACCTGGTATGGGATATAAGGATGACCTGGTATGAGATATGAGAATGACCTTGTATGGCATATAAGGATGACCTGGTATGGGATATAAGGATGGCGTGGTATGAGATATAAGGATGACCTGGTATGAGATATAAGAATGACCTTGTATGGCATATAAGGGTGACCTGGTATGAGATATAAGGATGACCTTGTATGGCATATAAGGATGACCTGGTATGAGATATAAGGATGACCTGGTATGGCTTATAAGGATGACCTCGTATGGGATATAAGGATGACCTGGTATAGGATATAAAAATGACCTGGTATGTGATATAAGGATGACCTGGTATGAGATATAAGAATGACCTGGCATGACATACAAGGATGACCTGGTATGGGATATAAGAATGACCTGGTATGGGATATAAGGATGACCTGATATGGGATATAAGGATGGCCTGGTATGGGATATAAAAATAACCTGGTATGGGATATAAGAATGACCTGGTATGAGATATAAGGATTACCTGATATGGGATATAAGGATGACCTGGTATGGGATATAAGAATGACCTGGTATGGGATATAAGGATGACCTGGTATAGAATATACGGATGACCTGTTATGGGATAAAAGAATGACCTGACATGGGATATAAAGATGACTGGTATGGGATATGAGGATGACCTGGTATGGGATATAAGGATGACCTGGTATGGGATATAAGGATGACCTGGAATGGGATATAAGGATGACCTGGTATAGGATATAAGGACCTGGTATGGGATACAATGATGACCTGGTATGGTATATGAGGATGACCTGGTATGGGATATAAGGATGACCTGGTATGGGATATAAAGATGACCTGGTGTGGGATATAAGGTTGACCTGTATGGGATATCAGGATAACCTGTTATGGGATATAAGGATGACCTGGTATGGGATATAAGGATGACCTGGTATGGAATATAAGGATGTTGGTAACATCAAACTCAAGACACATCACAATGGAAGAAGAGAACAACTTAAGCAACACACCTGAGCTGACCAATACAGTTCGTCACAAAACCTTCTTTTTCTATCATAATTTATTCTCGTGTATGTACATTAAGACAAAGAATGAAACAAGCAGATTATTAACTATTCATTACTATAAATCACCATCAAGTCTCAAAATTTCAATTCATCTCCACCCATTAATCATCACAACTTATCATCAACTGTCTCTTACCACAATTCACTACCAACCATCCATGCTATGTGAAGCAGTGCTCTTTATGTGAATGTTCAATGGGTGTTTTATTTCAGATAAAACTGTTCAGTACATGTTCTCTCTCTGTTCAACTCGTTCATTAAATAGTTTAACTCATATCATCATGTTCAGAACATTTTCTTTACCAGATCGACATTGAATGTGAATATAAAGTCAAGAAAGCCTTCCAGCCAACTTGAATTTCTAAAGACACGCCTGTCTTAAATTAGTTGCCATAAATGAAGTAATTGATGGGTTAACACAAACTTGCTACATTTTTACTCAAGGGTCCTTTCACATTTTTTCTACGTGGCTACTCATTAGTGTCCTTGTAGTTGTTGACAAGTGGAAAGGCAACATTAGAAAAATTAACAATAATTAGAAGCACAGAAGAAAGCACAGAGATGTGAACACTGAACTTCTGATCTGATACTGATTCCTTTAAATGATAAGTGTAAGTTAATATAAGTTCGACCAGAAAGCACTTTTCCTTTTTACTGTTTTTAATGTAAATCAATATTGCATAACTTATTGAGTTTCGTGTTAGAGAACATCCAACTCGTCATCTGTTATCAAAAAATTTTATTTTTTCCTTGACTTACGTAAATTTAAGGCCACCCAAAATGTAAAATAATCACATATCAATTTATAAGAAATCGAAATTTTCATTATTATTATTTGTAACCACTGTCCGTCTCAGAGTTATCTCTGAGTTACCAGACCTTGACACGTGGAGGCCAGTGGTTCGCCTTACTGTGTTTTTGAAGTTTTCCCAAGGTCCATGTGTCCAGGAGTCCATCTGTGTCCCCTCAGATATTTTCCCTTCCCCACTTCCCAAAGGTCTGCCTCAACAACCAGTATCCTCGTCTTTCCCAGGTCCATGTGTCCAGGAGTCCATCTGTGTCCCCTCAGATATTCTCCTTTCCCCACTTCCCCAAGGTCTGCCTCAGCAACCAGTATCCTCGCCTTTCCCAGGTCATGTGTCCAGGAGTCCATCTGTGTCCCCTCAGATATTTTCCCTTCCCCACTTCCCCAAGGTCTGCCTCAGCCAGCAGTATCCTCGTCTTTCCCAGGTCAATGTGTCTAGGAGTCCATCTGTGTCCCCTCAGATATTCTCCCTTTCCCACTTCCCCAGGATATTCTTGCCTTTCCCAGGTCCATGTGTCCAGGAATCCATCCGTGGGCCCCGGATGTTTCCCTTTCCACACTGTCCTTAGGTTATCTTCCAGTCTCAGCTTTCTCCAGGCTATGTATCCCGAAGTCAGCTCAGCCACCCCCAGTGATCTAGCTAGATGAGAACGAGGTCTGGTCTACGGCACAGACTGTCCAGGTGGGTCGAATTACAGGAGGGGACACATAGAAAACTGAGTCATGTAATTACACCACCAAGACAGTCTAGACCGTAGGTCAGCTGGACGCAGCCAAGCTACCGTCCAGTTCGGCCACCAAGGTCTGGCCACTCAGTGAAAATCTGGGACTTCTATTTAAAATATACGATTCATATTCATTAAATATAAGTTTCCGTACTTTATCAGCAGCTTAAGTGTGTTTGTGAATGTTTCATTGAGTGTGGATGGCTGTTCGTGTATTAATCTGTCTGTCCCACTCCACGAGAACTGTAGTAAGCGTTGAACTTTTAAGTTTAATTGGGTTATATGTCATGTAATTGCAAGACGAGACACAATGGATATAAGTTACTTTATCTGACTTTTTTGTGGTTATCCTGGGTAATTTACACATATGTTACTATGTATGATCATCTGTGTAACTGTTTTTAAGTGTAACTGTACCTAAACAATCTTACACATACACGCACACACAAGAAGAGGTATGATAAAGCTCACGGAACGGGAAGAGTGGGTAGCGGCCAATTGAAGAGGCGGGGCTGGGAGCTGTAACTCTACCCCCGCAACCACAACTAGGGGAGTACAACTAGGTGAGTACACACACACGTGTAAAACACATTCATCGCCTCTTAGACTAATATGCATGTAATCATGCATATTAGTCCACCTATGCCACACAGACATTCACCTATGCCACACATACGTCCACCTATGCCACACAGACGTCCACCTATGCCACACATACGTCCACCTATGCCACACAGAAGTCCACTATACCACACAGACGTCCACTGTGCCACACAGACGTCCACTATGCCACACAGACGTCCACTATGCCACACAGACGTCCACCTATGCCACAGACGTCCAACTGTCACACACACACATATATGTACACAAATTTGTACCAATTCATATTATACACTCTCCCTCACAGTTGTTAAAATTACGTTTGTCTTTTCAAAATAGAATCGAAAACTTGGAGGCAGAAAAAAAATTAGTCTTGCTAAATGTTCGGGAATTCAGAAACTTTATATATTTCAATATTCTGATGAAGAATGTTGGTTTCCGGGATTTTCAAGACAACCATTGTGAAAAGTATGAAAAGTTACTAGTTTGAGACACTTTAGGGTAAGGTAAAGAAGAACACTATTATGAATTGTCTTATGAAAGATAAAGTTTAGCTAGAAATCATTATTAAACAATTTAACAAGTTTGTCTCTCTTCTTATATTTTCACTTCCTTCACCTCCTTTAGAATATAATAAAATATTAGCCCACGCCCCCACACACAGTAAATGTTATGGGATGAAAATAAAAAAAAACAGCTGGGGATATTCTGATCCTTTGATAAAAAGAATTAAAATGGTCGCAGGAGCGACCATTTTAATTCTTTTTATCAAATTTATGCTGTAAAATTAATGAATGGTATAATACTCAATGTTATTTGTTCAGTCCTAATGCTTATGCTATAAATAATACTTAACGTTAATGTTTAGGTTAAGTCGTAACTGAACATTACTCTGATCATAGTTATTAAAAGTACTAAATTTCCATTGATGAATAACTACTAACTTAATTATTTTACAGTTGTTAACATTTTCTTAAGAGTTGTAGTGATTCATAATTCAAATAAAATCAAAGAAGTGCTGCAGAAAATATTAAATAAAAAGAATCCGAAAATATTTCCTTATAAATAGAGCATTTGAAGAATGTCATGAACTAAAGAAAGTTGAGAGACCAACAACTATTATAAACAATTGGACAACTTCCAACATCTGTTTTTTTTTTTTTAGTTTGTAGACGTATTGCCAAACAGTGACTTTATCAATACAATATATTACGTAAAGTGAAGACCAGCAAATTAAAGATTTTTCACATGTGTTTAATTTTTCATTGTGTCGGTATTGTTTACCATTCATATATGACTAATATAATGCATAACAACATTACAATAATAGGCAGCAACACAAAACATTACTTTCGAATAAGTAATTACATTTAGTTAATTATCATAGAACTGTACGAAATAATAAGATAAAGACGATTAAGTTTAGCCAGTAAACAAAAGTGTAATAATTCTCAGATAACCATTATTGTAAATGTAACACCTGAGTGATTGTCAGTAAGGTGTTACCAGTTATGTAACACCTGAGTGATTGTCAGTAAGGTGTTACCAGTTATTTGACACCTGAGTAATTGTCAGAAAGGTGTTACCAGTTATGTAATACCTGAGTGATTATCATTACGGTGTTATCGGTTATGTAACACTTCAGTGACTATCTGTTGCAACCCCTGAATGGGTTGCAATGATTATTATGTTTATATATAATTATTACCTTTTCATATAATTTTATATTGCTTATATTTGCGATAATAGCTAAATCGCAAATATATGACTTTATATTATTATTTGACTTAGTTTCCTTTTGTTAGGTAGGATGTAACACATATATTATGTGCTCAAAGTTCAAGTCTTGATTGTCTAACTACTGTAATTATCGCTTGTGGCTCGTTAGACTGCCGGCTTCTGTTGCTGGGCAGCAGCTGTCCACGGAGCTATCACATGATCGAGGGGGGTGTCCTCACCTCGCCTGAAGTATTCAGTCTGGTCTAGACTCGCTTGGTGGTTGGACGTATTCCTGACAAGTGCCTAACTCTTCCTTATTGGCCCTTGTTGGAAGTTCGTCTCTTGTCTCATTATTGTTAGTTCTGGAGACTCTGTTCACAGAACATTGTATAGTGATTTTCGACGTTGTACTGAGGTTGTGTGTCGCATAGACACTCTAAACAACTCAGGTCCTGAGCTGTAGCTTCTGACGTAACTTGTACTGGTATCTCTGTATTATCACAGTCGGGGATTTTCTTATGCTGAACTTAGATTCAGTAGTATGGGAGTTTTGTGACTTTTGTGGAGGATCTGCTGATGGTCCCTACTTAGTGTCGTTACATTATCTCCTTGTTCCTGATTCTGTGTTGCAGTTGCTTGCTATATTGCTATTGGGCTTAGCATTCTTTTTATTGTTCAAGCAGACTGTTCTGATTGCCAGTTGGTCAAGAACTTAGTTTATTTGAGGACTTTGTCAGTCACTTGTTTAGGTCTAGTCGAGTCTTGAGACATAGCGAACTACTTAGAGCACTTACACACATACACACAAACTTACTTGTACATATTTGTAATATCTCATTAAATGTTAATGTACCAGACGGTACTTAAGAATTATAAATGTGACATGTGCTTTCAGCACAATAATACTGCAAACGAGAGAAGTGATTATTATTTTGATTACTGTGATTAATTTAATTTGATATACCTCCAGACGATACTTAATAAATTTATTAAATTTTAATTTCTCTAGTTAGTAGCCTACCAATTGTAATCCTGAAGCATTATTGAATCATACTGAATTCTAATGGATAATTGGACAAGGATACTGACTAATTGTTACGAAAACCCAGTAACAGGCTGGATGCTAGAAGGGCAGTCCAATCTAGTATTCACTGGAGATCTCTAAGCTTTTAGAATAGCGTTTTTTGTAACAAATAGGGGGCCTGTCCGGGAGGCTTTTGATCCAAGGTGTTGGAGAAATTGTCCAGTTTGACATACTAGTAACTCTATGATCAAACACTTCAAGTACTTTCCTAATCTGAAGACTTTGAGTTTTGTCTTGTACAACATACCAGGTGGATGTATGTGCTTGATTGAGTCTCTTGATTCAAGGAGATGGAAATACTGTTTATGAGTTCTAGCTCTAAGACCACCAACACTAAAGTTCCTATTAGGATTATAGTTTCCCATAATCACTCTCTCGTAGTACACTTGTTTTCTTGATGTATACCAAAGTGAAACAGTTAATTGATACTCTGACTTTGTCTGAGTTAAGTACATTAAAACTTCAGACGTGTTGGCGAGTAGCCAAATATCTCGGTGTGACGTGTAACAGGAATTACACCGCAGAAACTGTCAAAGCGTTAATTAAAGATATATTGTTTCCTGCTCATACAGAGATGTCTGATTATGATTCAGATTCAGAAAGCCTAGTATCATAATTAGGAAGTATGACTCTATTTTATTACTTAGAAGAAAGAGCAACTACAGCAGAAGTGTCTGAGCCTAGTGTAGCTCAGTTCTCGCTCACTCCTTCCCTCACTGACACAGTAGTACAGAGTACAGCTGTTAGTATGACTCAGCCTAATACTAGTAACTTGTATGCTACACCTGTATCTACTTATCCTAGACCAGATCTAGACTCTCTAGGGACGGTAGGACGAGGTGCCCGACCTAAGGACAATCCAGAAAGACATGTTAATTTCCCTACTCCTCCATTACCTCCTGGTTCTATCTCTCAGGAACAGTTTGAGAGGTTAGAACGTCTCATTATGTTGCAGACTGCACAAATAGAGGCACAGAGGAAATTGAACGAAGAAGATTTCCAAAGAGAAAATGTTCGTCTTGGAAGACAACAGACTGATAGATCACAGGACACATTTAATGTGCAGAAAGCTGCATCCATGGTTCCTAAGTTTTTTGAGTGACTTGGACACCTATTTTGATGTGTTTGAGAACCAGGCACGTGCTATGAACTGGCCATTTAAGCACTGGGCTACCTTGTTGCATACAGCTTTGACAGGAAGAGCTCAAACTTGTACTGCTGCTTTACCATTTGCTAAGTACATTAGTTATGATGCTGTCAAACAAACTATTCTTGAGACATATAACTTGTTATCTGTAAGTTATCAACGTGCATTTCTTACGTTACAACTACGACAAGATCAAACTTGTGTAGAGTTTGCTTGTGAGAAAAAAGTTGCATTTGAGAGATGGTGTAGGTCTGCCAAGTGTAACAACTACGACAGCCTTGTTCAGTTGTTACTACACGAAGAGTTTAACAACTGTATGTCTGCTGACATACAAGAATATCTGATCGATCATACTACCTCGGATATTCTGGAAACTGCAGCATTAGCAGACAATTACGAGATTTCTCACAAACTTGTACGTACTAAAACACAAAGAAACAAGGTAACTAAAAATTGTCCTAGAAGTTGGCAACCTAAAACAGCTGCTCATTGCCGGCCTGATGTACCTGCTACTGTAACTTCTCGTACCTTTACCAGGAAAACTCACAATCCTGAATCTGTCTCTGTAGCTAGACAGAAATCTGACATCGAGAAGAAGTTAAATGTACCTATTGTAACAGAAAAGGACATGCTAGAGAGTATTGCTATAAGTTAGAAAGAGATACGAGAGACAGTCGTGCGGCTGGCGCCCCCACTCAAGTCGTATCCTCTTCCGAGCAACAAAGGCACCAAAATCCTAGTAATATCTCTGATCCTACTGTTTTAGATAATATTACTCAGGACAGATGACTAGCGTTAGAAACTGTATCTGACGAAAAGATTCGTTCAGCGATGAGTCCTTACTTTTCGAAAGGTAAAGTAGGATTTGACGAATCACATCTGACTGAAATAATTACTTTCAGAGACACTGGCAGTTATCTCACGTTATTAAGAGAAGATGTACTGCCCATAACTGATGATACCTATTGCAAGATAGATGTATTGTTAGAAGCCTATGGAGGGGCTGTTATAAAAGTACCTTTGCACAAAGTTTATATTCAAACAAGCTATTATACTGGTTATATTTCAGTAGGTATATCCAGTGGTGTATTTCCCATCAGGTCAGTAGATTTGTTGATAGGGAACGATATCCTTCATGCTGGTATATGTAAGGAACCACTTGTGATTGATAATAACACTGATGATAATTATACCATTGAAGCTTGTAAAGAGAACCTATTTTATTTCCTCTCAGCGCAATTACTAGAGCTATGTCAAAGATTCAACAACCATCCTTGTCTCCTGTTGAGTTAGTGGATGACAATGATTTGGGCTTGAATATGTTGTTTAGTGACGCTCTGCGCCCAGGGTCATTAACACTGGCTCCCCCCGGTCATCAACCTAGTCAGGACACAACTGACGATAAATTTCTAACTCATGATGATTTAATCAAGGATCAGTTTGTTGATCAGTCACTGGAAAGACTGAGAGATATAGCCGTTACTGAGAGTGAAGCAAAGGATGTCGATAATTGTTACTATTATAGTAATGGTGTACTGATGGAGAAAAATACATGTAAGTTGTCAGCTGATAGTGTTTCCACCATAGTCAAGCATCTCGTAGTGTTACCAATTACATTTCGTGAACAAGCCATTGATTTTGCTCACAGTAGTCCCATAGGAGGACATTTGGGTGTCAAGAAGACACTCGGTAAACTGGTAAAACATTTTACTTGGCCAAAGATGAAGGAAACAGTAGTTGATCATGTGCGACATTGCCACGTGTGTCAAGTGGCAGGCAAGCCAGCACACACACCTCCACCTACACCTCTCACTGTGTTCATTAGTAGCAAAGTTCAGTTCATCTGGACTAGTGATTGTTCAGATTTGTTCAAAAGGTTGATGCATCTGCTTTCCTCTGCTCCAGTGTTGAGTCCTAATTTCAATCTTTCCATTTTTTTACATATAGATGCGAGTGGCTATGCAGTGGGTGCTGTGCTGCTCCAACAGTCAACATCCACTGACATTCTCCATCCTCTATGTTAATATTCATCTAAGCTTAAACGACACCAGAAAAATTATGCCACTATTGAGAAAGAGGCTCTAGCTCTTGTGGTGTCCTTTGAACATTTTGACGTGTATTTGGGCACTTCCTCATTTTAAATTAACGTGATTTTAATGCCCAAATACCTTTTGTTACTTGCCATGTCAAATTCAGTAAAGTAACGTAATCCCTCCAGCCCATATTAACTATGTATACTCATGTCATGTCTAATTATTATATTTATATATTCACAGTAGTTATGTGTGTGAGGAGGAGACATAAGCTGAGTGATGAGTGGGTAGTGTCGTGTGGGCGATGTTACTGCTTGGCGGAACACTGTCCTGCCGCAGACCCCCCCCCCTCACTACACACCTTAAGCTGTTTCATACTCAGAGGTCCATACTGCATAGCATTCCACAACCACTACTTAAGAGTGGAATGCTGTCTCCTGTCTAAACACAAGACCCATTATGCTGTCTAACTCTATGTTCGAGCTCAACGTGTCATGCTTGTCTATGCTATCCTGTCTCTACACTGATGTACATAACCACGAGTATGCAAAGATACGATACTGTGTACTGCCCTAGTACTAGGGCATAACTTATAGTGAAACAGACACTGTTAAATTATAGAAGTGCTTGGCACAAGAGTGACTCTGATTAATGTTTATATTAATTAGTAATGTAACCTGAGTAATCAGTAATGTGAAAGACATTAATGCAACTCCTAGTGCAACCGTTTGTCGTGTTGGTGGGGTGTTGCAACCCCTGAATGGGTTGCAATGATTATTATGTAAATATATAATTATTACCTTTTCTTATAATTTTATATTGGTTATATTTGCGATAACAGCTAAATCGTAAATAAATGACTCTATATTATTATTTGACTTAGTTTCCTTTTGTTAGGTAGGATGTAACACATATTATGTGCTCAAAGTTCAAGTCTTGATTGTCTAACTACTGTAATTATCGCTTGTGGCTCGTTAGACTGCCGGCTTCTGTTGCTGGGCAGCAGCTGTCCACGGAGCTATCACATGATCGAGGGGGGTGTCCTCACCTCGCCTGAAGTATTCAGTCTGGTCTAGACTCGCTTGGTGGATGGACGTATTCCTTATTGGCCCTTGTTGGAAGATCGTCTCTTGTCTCATTATTGTTAGTTCTGGAGACTGTTCACAGAACATTGTATAGACTTAGTGATTTTCGACGTTGTACTGAGGTTGTGTGTCGTATAGATACTCTAAACAACTCAGGTCCTGAGCTGTAGCTTCTGACGTAACTTGTACTGGTATCTCTGTATTATCACAGTCGGGGATTTTCTTATGCTGAACTTGGATTCAGTAGTATGGGAGTTTTGTGACTTTTGTGGAGGATCTGCTGATGGTCCCTACTTAGTGTCGTTACATTATCTCCTTGTTCCTGATTCTGTGTCGCAGTTGCTTGTTATATTGCTATTGGGCTTAGCATTCTTTTTATTGTTCAAGCAGACTGTTCTAATTGCCAGTTGGTCAAGAACTTAGTTTATTTGAGGACTTTGTCAGTCGCTTGTTTAAGTCTAGTCGAGTCTTGAGACATAGCAAACTACTTAGAGCACTTACACACATACACACAAACTTACTTGTACATATTTGTAATATCTTATTAAATGTTAATGTACCAGACGGTACTTATTAAGAATTATAAATGTGATATGTGCTTTCAGCACAATAATATTGTAAACGAGAGAAGTGATTATTATTTTTATTACTGTGATTAATTTAATTTGATATACCTCTAGACGATACTTAATAAATTTATTAAATTTTAATTTCTCTAGTTAGTAGCCTACCAATTGTAATCCTGAAGCACTATTGAATCATACTGAATTCTAATGGATAATTGGACAAGGATACTGACTAATTGTTACGAAAACCTAGTAACAGGCTGGATGCTAGAAGGGCAGTCCTTTCTAGTATTCACTGGAGATCACTAAGCTTTTAGAATCGCGTTTTTTGTAACACTGTCAATAAGGTGTTACCAGTTATGTAACACCACAGTGAGTGTCAGTAAGGTGTTACCAGTTATGTAACACCATTGTGACTGTCAGTAAGGTGTTACCAGTTATGTAACACCACAGTGACTGTCAGTAAGGTGTTACCAGTTATGTAACACCATTGTGACTGTCAGTAAGGTGTTACCAGTTATGTAACACCACAGTGACTGTCAGTAAGGTGTTACCAGTTATGTAACACCTCAGTGACTGTCAGTAAGGTGTTACTAGTTATGTAACACCACAGTGACTGTCAGTAAGGTGTTACCAGTTATATAACACCACAGTGACTGTCAGTAAGGTGTTACCGGTTATGTAACACCACAGTGACTGTCAGTAAGGTGTTACCAGTTATGTAACACCACAGTGACTGTCAGTAAGGTGTTACCAGTTATGTAACACCACAGTGACTGTCAGTAAGGTGTTACCAGCTATGTAATACCACAGTGACAGTTTCCTCTACAAAACAATTAACTACACATGATGAATGTGACTGCAAGACTGAGAGAATTTTTATATGGAAATTGTTGGGAAACAGTGTGATTCCTAGTGGATATTACCAGACATACTGATAACATTAGTAGTAGTAGTAATGATAATAGTAATGATAAAAGTAGTAGCAGCAATGATAATAGTAGTACCAGTAATGGAATAGTAGTAGTAATGATAATAGTAATAATGATAATAGTAGTAGTAGCAATGAAAATAGTAGCAGTAATGATAAAAGTAGTAGTAGTAGTAATGTTATAGTAGCAGTGATAGTAATGATAATAGCAGAAATAATGATAATATTAGTAGTAGAAATGAATATAGGTAGTGATGATAATAGTATTAGTAGTAATGTTAAAAGTAATAGAAGTAATGAAAATAGTAGTAGTAGTACTAGTAATAATGATAATAGTAGAAGTAATGAAAATAGTAGTACAAATAATAGACATATCTGTCTATTATATATATATATATATATATATATATATATTTTTAAATAATATATATATAATATATAATATATATATATATATATATATATAAAATTTTATATATATATATATAATATATATTTTATATATATATATAATATATATATTATATATATATATATATATATATATAATATATATATATAATATATTATATATATATATATATATATATTTATATTTTATATATATATATTATATTAATTTATATATATATATATAATGTATGTATGATGTGTGTGTGTGTGTGTGTGTGTAATTATATATATATGTGCGTGTGTGTGTGTGAGTGTGTGTGTACTCATCGAATAGTGGACCTTGCCTTCAGTAACTCTGATCGGCACCACCGATTTCTGGCTTTTTGGACCTTTTTTTATACCCTTGTAAAGCTGTGTATGAGTTTCCCTCAACACCCCTGAGATTAAAAAAAAATGCTTCCTTACATCCGTATTGCTTTTATCCTTCCCCTTTTTAAATAAAAATAATAAAAATAATAAAATAATAATAATAAAAAATAAAATATTTATAGTAGTATAGTAGTAAAACAGTATATTGAAAGTTAACAGACTCTGCCACGTGGAGTTTCCTTCAGTTCCATGTGTTCAAGGAGTCCCTATTTTCCCCAGTATTCGTTTTTCCCCCACTCTACTCTTGCCTTCTCTCTGGTTACCTTTCTTCTGGATCATACTTCCGGGTCTCCTCGTGGCCCCCCTGTATCACACTCCCCTCTTAAAGGTTTTTTTTATTTTTTTGGTTCTTTTCCCTAGTTTCGTGCCTCCGAACCCACCTGTGCCCCTGGACTAAAAACTCCCTATCATTTTCCCCGGGTCACGAGGTCAGCGGTTGTTTGCCTCTCTCCATGACCTTGTTGGATGGTAACGGGGTTGGTTACGGTTACTGCCGGATGTCCAGGTGCGGGAAAAATTACGGGAGGTGAACACAGAAAAAGACGTTTTTCATTTTATTACTTTATTATTTATATCACTCACACTGACAATTATTACCCCCACACCACCCCCCCCCAACCCCACACACAACACACACTCCCCAAACAAGCAGCCAAACAAACCCAAGATAATAAATTCATTTTCCCCTCTGTTGTCATAATTGTGATCATAGTGAGGTGTGGTCATATAGTTTTGTCATAGTGGGTGTGGTATAGGGGTTTGGGGCCATAGTGAAGTGTGGTCATAGTGAGGTGTGGGTCATAGTGAGGTGTGGTCATAGTGAGGGTGGTCATATGATGTTGGTATATGGGGTGTGGTTATAAGGTGTGGTTTTAGTGAGGTGGGGCGCGTAAGGTGTGGATAGTGAAGTGTTTTTTATAGGAAGGTGAGGTCACAGAAAGGCGGGTGTTTGTGAAGTGGGCATAGTGAGGTGTGATTATAGTGATGTGTGGTCATGAAAGGAGGGGGCCCACAGAAAAGGTGTGGTCATAGTGAGTTGGGGTGTAGTGAGGTGTGGTTATAGTGGGTTGGTCATAGTGAGGTATTGTAAAAGTGGGGTGTGGTATATTGAGGTCTGGTCATAGTGAGGTTCGGGGTCATAGTGGGGTCGGGTAAGTGAGTGGGGGTCTTTGAAAGGTTGGGTCGTAGTGAGGTTGGTCAAGTGAATTGTGGGTTTCTAGTAAAGGGGGTCATAGTGAAGTGGGGTCATATGAGGTGTGGTCTAGTGAAGGGGGTCATGTGAAGTGTGGTTTTAGTAAAGTGTGGTCTAGTGAGGTTGGTCTAGTGGTATGGTCATAGTGAAAAGTGATGGGTCTAGTAAAGTGTGGTCATAGTGAAGTGTGGTATGTGAAGGTGGTCATAGTGAAGTGGGTCATAGTGAATTTGGGGTCTAGTAAATTTGGTGTGGTTTCATAGTAAAGTGGGGTCTAGTGAAGTGTGGTTTGAAGTGTGGTATGGAAGTTGGTCATAGTAAAGGTGGTCTAGTGAGGTGGGTCATATGAAGTGTGGTATAGTGACGTGTGGTCATAGTGAGGTGTGGTCCGTAAAGTGTGGCAAGTGAAGTGTGGTCATGTGAAGTGTGGATAGTGAAGTGTGGTCTAGTGAGGTGTGGTCATAGTGAGGGTGGTCATAGGAAGGGGGGTTCATAGTTAAGTGTGGTCTAGTAAAGTGTTTCTATGAGGTGGGTCAGTGTTGTGGGGAAAAAACTCGCTATGGTGGCCCCTCCCCCACCCCCCCAAAAAAAAGAATTTAGCCAAATGAGATTTGGGCCCTCTCAGGGTACGACACTTTCTCCCTCATCTATATCTCGTTATTGTGGACCCTCATGCAAATCTCTTTATGTCGTGGACCCCAGGTTTTAATTCATTATGTCGTGGCCCCTCGGCAAATCTCGTTATGTCGGGACCCTCAGGCTGTATCTGTTATTGTGGACCCTCGGCGTATCCGTTAGGCGTGGACCCTCAGGCTATATCTTTTATGTCGTAAACCCCTAAGGCTTTTTTTCCGAAATGTCGTGGACCCTCGGGTATATTCTTATGTCGTGGACCCCAGGTTTTTTCGTTAGCGGGGACCCTCGGCTAATTTTTATATCGTGGCCCCTCAGTATATATTCGTTATGTCGGGACCCTCATTCTATATCTGTTATGTCGTGGACCCTGGGGCTAATCTCTTTATCTCGTGGACCCTCGGTATATCTCTTATGTCGTGGCCCCTCATATATTCTCGTTATGTGGGCCCCCTAAAGCTTATCTCGTTATGTTGCACCCAGGCATTTCTCGTTATGTCGTGGACCCTAGGAAGTTCGTTAGGTCGTGGACCCTCAGGCTATATCTCTTTATGTGTGGACCCTCAGGCTATATCCGTTTTTCGGGACCCCCAGGATATATTCGTTATTTTGGGTCTTCGGGCTATATCTCGCTAGCGCGCTGCCTCAGGCTTATTTCGCTATGCGTGGCCCCTAGGCTTTTTCCGCTATGTCTGGACCCTCAGGCTATTCCCGCTAGTCATAACCCCTCGGGCTAATCCGCTATGTCGCGCTGCCTGGGTTTTATTTGCTATGTGTGCACCCTCAGGCAATCTCGTTATGTCGTGCACATCAGGTATATTTTTTGTCGGGGACTCTAGGATTTTCCGTTATGTCGTCACCTCAGGCTATATCTCTTTAGTCGTGGCCCCTCAGGCTATTTTCCGTTATGTCGTGGACCCCGGGGAATATACTCGTTAGTCGGGGACCCTCAGGTATATCTCTTATGTGGGACCCTGGGGCATATCTCGTTATGTTGGCCCTCAGGATATATTCTTTTATGTGTCCCCCTCGGCTATATCTCGTAGTCGCGCTGCCTCGGGCTATTTTTCGCTAGTCGTGGCCCTCAGGCATATTTTCGCTTTTTCGTGGCCCCTCAGGCATATTTCGCTATGTGTGGACCCTCAGGATATTTCGCTTGTCGTGGCCCTAGGCTTATTTCGTATGTCGTGGACCCTCGGGCTATTTTTCAAAATTTGTCTGGACCCTCGGGCTAATTCGCTAGCGGGGCCCCTAGGCTATATTCGTATTCGGGCCTCGGGCTAATTTCGTATTGGGGGCCCTCGGCTTATTTCGTATGTCGGTCCTAGGCTATATTTCGCTATGTCGTACCCGGGCTATATCTCGCTTGTCGGGAACCCTCAGGCATTCTCGCTATGTCATAACCCCTCAGGCTTTCTCGTATGTCGCGCTCCCTGGGGCTATATTTCGCTTGTGGGCCCCCTCGGGATATCTCGTTATGTCGGACCCTCAGGTATTTTCGCTTGTCGGACCCTCAGGCTATATTTCCTATGTCGTGGGCCTCAGGCTATATCCCTTTTTTCGTGGACCCCAGGCTATATCTCCTAGTCGGGCCCCTCGGTATATCTCGCTATTTTGGGAACCTCCAATACGTTATGGGCGCAAAACTCCTTTTTCCTCGGTCAAGATTGCAACATGATTTTTTTTTATTTTCTCGGTTATACTTGTTATTTAAAATTTTCCCCGTTCAGGTGGCTCAGAGCGGTGTAGCCCCATTTCCTCGTATCCAGATTTTTAAAATAAAAAAAAAGAGCCCCTTTTCCCTCGGATCAAAACTGCGTATCGGGTTTTTTTTTAATTTGTCAAGGGGTAAACGAAATGTGGAGTTTACGTCCCTGAGTTTAAGACTCTAGTCCCCATTTTATTTTTTTATCGTTTAAATAAAGGGGGCCCCCCCCCCCAAAACCCTTTTAAGTAAAAAGCTCTTTTCCAAGTTTTAAAAAGGCCCTCCCAACGGGTAAAAAAACCCAAAACCCCCCCCCAAAAGGTCAAAGTACCCAATTACAGCTTCTGGGCCTTAAGGGAAAAAGGTTTCAGCCCTTCCAAAAAAGTTGGGCAATTTAATGGTATTCAAAAAGTTTTAACAAAAAATTTTTAAAATTATTTTTCAAAAATTATAAAAAAAAAAATAAAAATTAATCTTTTGGAATTTTTTAATCTTTTTTTTGAAAAATGTTTTAAAACATTTTATCAATGGTTTAAAAAAAATTTTTAAAAGGCCAAGTTTTAAAGGGGCCCTTTTTCTTTTAAAAACCCCCTTTTTTTTTTTAAAATTTAAAACGCTGGTGGGTTTTTTACTGTGGAGGGGATGGGAAATATTAGAAGGGGGGGGGGGCGGGAGGGGTTGGCACAATACTTATGAAAAATAATTTGAGAAAATTGGTGTTGCGACAATACTTTAAGGTAATGTTGAGAAAAAGTGATTTTTGGCCAAAAAATTTTTAAGGGAATTGAGAAAAGTGAGGTTTTTTAGCACAATACTTTATGAAGGAATTTGAAAAATGTGGGGGTTAGCACAAAACTTTTTAAGGTAATGTTGAGAACAAATGATTGGTTTAGCCAAACTTTTGAAGGGAATTTGGAAAAGTGTTTTTTGGAAAAATATTTTAAAGGGAAAATTTTGGTTACCAATTCCCTTTTAAGGTTTTGTTTGGAACTTTGGGGTTTTCCCTTTTTTTAAAGGTAAAGTTGGCAAGGGTTTTGGGGGGTTACTTTTGGGTTTTAAAAAGGGGTGGTGTTCAGTCTTTTAAAAGGGGGGGTTTTTAAAAAAGTGTGGGTTTCGCCTACTTTTTGGGGTTTTTAAAAGTGTGGTGGGGAAAACTTTTTGGGGTTTTTTAGAAAGTGATGGGGTTTCCAACAATTTTGGGGGTAAAATTGGCAAAAATTTTGGGGGCCCTTTTTTAAAGGGGTTTTTCTAGGTGTTTAAAACCCCTTTTGAAAATTTAAAAAAGTGTGGTTGGCCTATTTGGGGGGGAAAAAAGTGGGGGGTTTTGGGTTTTTTTCGGTTGGGCCCGGAATTTTTTTCTGGAAAAAAAATTATTCTTCCCCCCCGTGTTTTTCCTTTTCTACAAAAGGGTTGGGGCCCTCTACGGTGTGGGTGCTGGTCTCTCAGGGTTGGGGGGTTTGGGTTTTTTTTCTCTAAGGGGTGGGGGGGTCCTACAGGTGGGGGGCTGGCTCTACAGTGGGTGCTGGGTTTTACAGGGGGTGTGTTTCCCCGGGGGGGTGGTTCTTTGGGGGGTCTTCCCCCGGGGGTTTTTTTTCCCTGTGGGGTTGCGTCTCAGGGGGGGCTGGGCTCTAAGGTTTTGGGGTGCTTTTTAAAGTGGGTGGGTCTTAAAGGTGGGGGGTGCTGTTTCTAAGTGTGGTGGGGGTTTTTCAGGTGTGGGGTTTGGGCTCTCTACAGGTGTGGGTGAAAATCTTTTCAGGTTTTGTGGAGTCTTTTCTACAAATTGGGGGCTGGGTTTTTTTTAAATGGGGTGTGGTCTCCTAAGGTGTGGGGGGTTTCTGGTATCCCCAAATGTGGGTGCTGGGCCCTCTCGGTGTGGGTGCGGTTCCCCAAGGTGGGGTGGTTCCTTACGTGTGGGTGTGGCTCTTTACATGTGGGCATTCCAAAAAGGTGGGGTTTTTTCATGTGGGTCGGTTTTTTTTCCCAAAAAGGGGGGTTCTGGTCCCCCGCAGGGGGGGCACCACCAAAAAAACCACCCTTTGGGGCCCCCCCCCCCCCAAAAACACCCCCACTTTCCCCCACACCCCCCCCCACAAAACCTCCCACACTTTACATTTTTCCCCCACACCCCCCCCACATTTGGGGGGCCCCCCTGGTGTGGGGGGGGCCTTGGGGGGCTTTTCTAAAGGGGAAAAGGGGGCTCTAAGGGTGGGGTAGGTTTTAAGGTAAGGGAACTTTTTCCCCAAGGGGAACCCTTTTTAATGGGTTTTTTTTCCCCCGGGGGGGGTTTTTTTTGGGTTTTTCTGGTTCCTTGGTTGGGTGTGGGATTCATTTTTGGGGGTGCTCCCTCTACAGGTGTGCATGGTGGTCTCTACAGGTGTGGATACTGGTCTCTCTACAGGTAAGGGTACTGGTCTCTACAAGTGTAAGTGCTGGTCTCTACAGGTGTGGGTGCTGGTCTCTCTACAGGTGTGTGCGCTGTTATCTATAGGTGTGGGTGCTGGTCTCTCTACAGGTGTGGGTGCTGGTATCTACAGTTGTGGGTGCTGGTCTCTCTACAGGTGTGTGTGCTGGTATCTACAGGTGTGGGTGCTGGTCTCTCTACAGGTGTGGGTGCTGGTCTCCAGTTATGACAATGCTGGAGTCACTTTCAAAATCAGACATGAAAAGTCTCCAGGTTTCCATCCGTGGGTCCCGGGATGTCATCCCTTAAACACTCCCTCAGATGAACTCCCTCGCTTTACCAGGTTCCCACACGCACGCACGCAAGAGCGCGCACACAAACACACACACACACACACACACACACACACACACACACACACACACACACACACACACACACACAACACACACACACCACCACCACACACACACACACACACACACACACACACACACACACACACACACACACACACACACACAACACCACACACACACACACACACACACACACACACACACACTTTGGAACCCACACCTAGCCAAGCTAAGTAAGAAGACTAGTCCCGGAGCTAAGAGTCATGTCCTACGAGGGGAATGTAAGGGAAATCGACCTGACGACACTGAAGGATAGGAGACATAGGGATCATGTGATAACGACACAAATATAAACAATAAGTGAAAACAAAACAAAAATAACGAACAGCCTTTGTCACTGTCTTTATTTCTGGTACAGTTCACAACTCTCTTTGTCCTTTGTCCCTGTCTTTGTTTCTGGTACAGTTCACAACTCTCTTTGTCCTTTGTCACTGTCTTTGTTTCTGGTACAATTCACAACTGCTGGACACAGTGTTAGATACAATTGCAAAATATTTTTTAATTTAAATAAAATATTAGTGTTTGTCCATTGGATGGAGATTAAACCAAGCAATGAATATGCCAAAATTGTGGTTGATCGAGTAATGGAAAAGACAAAATATAAGATATTGCGATGGAAATAAATGGTATCAAATACCGACACAGTGGAAATATAAACACATATGCAGTATAATGTGATCCTTTATTGACAACGTTTCACCCACACAGTGGGCTTTTTCAAGTCACACACAGATCTGTGTGTGACTTGAAAAAGCCCACTGTGTGGGTGAAACGTTGTCAATAAAGGATCACATTATACTGCATATGTGTTTATATTTTCATAAGATATTGCATTTGTTGACAGACTTGCTAACGTACAGCAGAGCAATATACACGGGAATAAAAACAGCAATATCGAACATACTGCTAATATCCTTTTTTTGTCAGTAAGTTTAGACTACGTGAAGGTCGACTTTATCAATAAGGAAATTTTTTTTAGTGTGGCTGAGAGAGTGATGGTTCCTGTGAAATGCTAAGTGAAACTTTTGGGAATTTTGTGTCAATATAATTGTTTTGGTAAACATGAATACTATTGTGGGAGACACTGTTGTGGAAGATGTTGTAGGAAACTACAGAAGTCAATTAAAATTAACGCTAAAGAATGTCTTTATTTCCGTATTATATCCTGTGCAATAGATATCAGATGTTAGAGAGAGACGAGGCAAGTACATGTGTCGTTATTATCGTATTCGTGAATGTGAATGTATTTGTGTACTTTTGTATTTACATATGGACGTTTCAGTGTCTTACATATAGGAAAATGTCGAATTTCAACACAAAATAAAGCTGATAACTTCTTTTGCAGCAGATTTCTGGGTGGAAAGACAGAGAATCACACCGACACGCATCTTTAAACGATAAAAGGTTCACATATACACTTATAAAGCTTCACGAGTGAAAATAAAACAAAAATTAACTTGAACACTAAAGGAAATATAAATAGATGTACCAGATTATCACTGAGTAACCTCAGCTTGGTGGCCGAGTTGGAAGGCAGCTTGGTCGTGTCTAGCTGGCTACTGTAATTACAGGACGCAGTTTTCTGTGTCCCCTCCTGTAATTCCACCCACCTGGACAGTCTCGGCAGTAGACCAGCTGGACAAGACCACGTTACCATCCAACAAGGTCACTGAGGAGGGGCCAACACAAACAGAACACACACACTCTCACAACTCACACCCAAATACACCCGCCCTCCCACCCAACCACTAACCCACCCATCCACCCAACCACCCGACCGCCCAACTGAAAAAGTGAGGAAGGGAGGTCATCTGAGGGGACACAGATGGACTTCTGGACATACGGAACTAGGGAAAGCACCAAAACAACCGAGAGTGGGAAATGTGGAAGGGTTGACATCCGGGGGCCCACGGATGGAGACCTGGAAACATGAACCACACCTGACTATGACAGAAATACACCATGACCACACCTCACTATGATCACACGTCACTATGACCACACCTCACTATGATCACACGTCACTATGACCACACCTCATTATGGCCTCACATCACTATGACCACACCTCACTATGATCCATACCTGGGAGTTCATCTGAGGGGACACAGATGGACTTCTGGACACCCGAACTGGGAAGTGTGGAGACCTGAAAACATGAACCACACCTGACTATGCAACACCTATGACTACACCTAACAATGACCACACCTCACTTAACTATGACCTTACTTATCAATGACCAGCCCTCACCTATGACCGTATCTACTACCACACCTCACTACGACCACACCTGGGAGTTCATCTGAGGGGACACAGATGGATTTCTGGACACACCTCAGTATGACCAAACCTCGCCTGACTGTGACCTCCTGTAACTATGACGACACCTCACCTCGCTATGACCACTCCTGACAAAGCCCTCTCCTGATTATGATCACCTAATGATGACCACACCTGACTATGACCTCACCTAACTATGGCCACAGCTCACTATGACCTAACCTAACCATGTCCACCCCTCACCTATTACCACATCCACGATCATACCTCACTATGACCTTACCTCTCTATGACCACACCTCACTATGGCCACACCTCACCATGATCCACACCTGGGAGTTCAACTGAGGGGACACAGATGGACTTCCGGGGGCCTACGGATGGTGACCTGGAAACTTGAACTACACCTGACTCTGACCATATCTGACTATGACAACACCTTGCTATGACCACACCTGTCTGTCAGCACCTAACTATGACCACTCCTCACCTCACTATGACTCCATCTATCTATGACCACACCTGTCTATGACCACACCTAATTTACTTTAACTAACATTGACCTCACCTATGCTGATTATACCAAGCAATGATTATGATGATTTGTGATTGATCGAGTGATGGAAAAGACAAAATATAAGTAATGAAGAACTGGCTAGAAAAGTACCTCATAATAACAATAGAACAACACAAAACAATACAGAACTAGAGACAATAACATACAGCAGAACAGTGCAGCAGTACACAGGCACCACATAAGAACAAAAGGAAGAGTAGAGCAAGATGACAATAATACATTAAGACAGTAAGACATTAAGACAAGGTTCTACTGGCCAGGTTGTAACATACACACCAGTAATCTCTTCTGTGAATATCAAAATGGTATACAATACCGACAGGTTGGTAGGTAAGACACATAGGCAACAGTTAAGCAACTTTATTCCGAAACGTTTCGCCTACACAATAGGCTTCTTGAGTCGAATACAGAAAGTAGGCAGGAACAGTAGAGATGTGAAGACGATGTAATCAGTCCATCTCACTACTACTACTACTCTGCGCCTCACCTTCCGACATGCTTAAGTCTCCGCACTGTCACTTGATCTTCAGATAGTTCCTGACTATAGAACTGAAATTCTCCAGGCTGAGGGACTGACAACCTCAAATCTACGACTTCAAGGGTGATGGACTGATTACATCGTCTTCACATCTCTACTGTTCCTGCCTACTTTCTGTATTCGACTGAGGAAGCCTACTGTGTAGGCGAAACGTTTCGTTGCCTATGTGTCTTACCTACCAATCTCTTCTGTCAAGAGATTGACTCTCCAAGTTTGTAGGTTTTATTTTCTTTCCCTAGATTTTTTTTTTTTTTGTGAAGACATGAAAAATTAAAAAGTCAGAGACTAATATTTAATAATACATAAGAATGCTATATGCAGTACAAGATTCTCTCAGTAGCTGCTTCCTTATATCTTCACATTTATCATTAAGGATATATACAAAATATTCAGAATACTATTAAAATATATAATATAATTTATATACATAATACTAAAAAACACTACAAAATCACAGTTATCAATTTAAATCACAAATAATTACTTTATTATCAAGTAAGAGGCAATTTACCACGAACTTTTAATTGTCTGGGGAACCAGCAGGTCCCTCAGACTTACACGCTAATATACTATACAGCAGATACACTCATAAGGAGACGTGTGGTCTCATGACGTCTGTGTCACACAGTACAGACATGTGCATGAGAATCTTTGCACACATGTGAGTGACAGGTGTTGGATATTAAGTATTGAACGTGTGCTGAAGAAATTGTGTCCTGGTCTCAGACGGGGCCTCAGGGGAGTTGACCTCCCACATCCTCTCCGGGTATACTCCCCCCGAGTAGAACGAAGAATTGTGTTATGGTTATGAACTTTGATTTGTGTTACTTGTGGACGTTTCAGTGATATATATATATTTATTAATATATATATATATAAAATATATATATATAATTTTATTATATATATATTTATATATATATATTTATTTTAAAATATATATATAATATATATATTAATATATATATATAAAATTATATATATATATATATATATATTCAATAAGTCCCGTAACAGGTATTTCGAATAGCAAAACAACCACTCGAAAGAATAGAGAAATTTCCCAAACGCTTTGTGACTACCCCCTTATCAAGGAACTATGAAAGTAAAGCATCCAAGGAAGCTATAAAAGGGGGTCGGGGCCGGCACCCACTATCAGATCCACAAGGGTTTAACACCTGACGCGCGCCGACCCAATTTGGACAGGTCCTTGGCACAATCCACCCCACAAACCATCTCCCCAAGAAATAAGAAATTTTAAAGATATTTGTCCAGTGTATTTTAAATTCTTCCCAAATTCTATTAATTAAAAATTGGATCTAATTTATATAAACCATAGGAAATATTCATATTATTGTCAAAACTGCTTTTTATGAAACAAATTCAATTATATTCCTGCGCCCAAATGGATTTGCTTGATACTACTTTCCTCAACTTTTTGAAAATCAATTGGATGGTTAAAATCTCTTACAAGAATAAATAGAGCATTGGAATCTTGTCCAGTTCTAATGCTATATTTATTTTTGTTTTAATCTTAGTTCGAGATTTTTACCAGTTTGACCGTAATAAAACTTTATCGCAAATTTTACAAGGAATCTTATAGACACATCCATCAGCATTTTGGGGGGAATTCTTTATAAAAAGTTTTTTTTACTGTATCAAGATTTTTGAATACAACTTTAATATTAAAAGTCTTAAGAAGAGAAGCATTCAACCAATTTTTTCATGGTAAGGGAGAACCAACATATTTTTAGTTGAAAAAGGCTGGTTGTCCCTTTTTGGATTGTAAAAAGTATTTCTAGCAACTTTAAAAGATTTACAATTACATTTCTTGGGATTTTAAATCATTACCTATTTCATAAATTTTGGATATTTCCTCATCTATGAACTCAGGACTACAAATTCGTAAAGCTCTCAGAAACATTGATGAGAAAAAAAGACAGTTTGACTCTATCTTGATGCGAGGAATAATAGTGGACATAGGAACAGTTATTATAGGTTTTTCTGTAAATTTTAAATTTGAATTCATTATTACCCTTAATAATTAAAACATCTAGAAAAGGCAATGAGTTATTTTCTTCAAAACTCAACAGTAAAGTTTATTGAATGGGCTAAGCTATTTAATTTTCCAAGGAAATGGTGTATATCTACATTTTTGGGCATAAGACACAAAATTTCATCAACATATCTGAACCATTTAGCTCTATTAGGGAGGATTGTGTTAAGTAACCTTTTTTAAAAAAAATTCCATGTATAGGTTACTAAGAACAGGTGAAAGAGATTTCCCATTGCCATACCAAACTTCTGAGTGTAAAATTTATCATTAAATACAAATTTTGCATCAACAATGCAAAGTTTAATAAGTTTAATGAAGTAGGAACTGGCAATGGTAAATCATAGTTAACGAGTTCTTCAGATAAGAAAATTAAAAAAATCATCCCAAAAGAACTTTTTAAACAAGGAAGTAACATCAAAACTAACCATGTTAAAATCATTTAAGTCAGTCAAGGAGCTTAATTTATCAACCAAGTCTATGTTGTTTTTAACATTAAAGTTAGAAATTTTGCCAACAATAGGGCTCAAAATATCAACAAGCCATTTGGATAATTTATATGAAACTGACCCTATGGAGCTAATAATTGGTCTGACTGGATTCCCTGGTTTGTGTGTTTTTATTAGTCCATACATGTAAGGCAAAGATGGCTTGTTGATATTTTGAGCCCTATTGTTGGCAAAATTTCTAACTTTAATGTTAAAAACAACATAGACTTGGTTGATAAATTAAGCTCCTTGACTGACTTAAATGATTTTAACATGGTTAGTTTTGATGTTACTTCCTTGTTTACGAAAGTTCCTGTTGATGATTTATTAAGTTTCTTATCTGAAGAACTCGTTAACTATGATTTACCATTGCCAGTTCCTACTATCATTAAACTTATTAAACTTTGCATTGTTGATGCAAAATTTGTATTTAATGATAAAATTTTACACTCAGAAGTTTGGTATGGCAATGGGAAATCCTCTTTCAACCTGTTTTTAGTAACCATACATGGAATTTTTTTGAAACAAGGTTTTTCTTAACACAAAACCTCCTAATAGAGCTAAATGGTTCAGATATGTTGATTTATATTTTGTGTCTTATGCCCAAAAATGGTGATATACACCTTTCCTTGGAAAATTAAATAGCTTAGGGCCCATTCAATAAACTTTACTGTTGAGTTTGAAGAAAAAACTCATTGCCTTTTCTAGATGTTTTAATTATTAAGGGTAATAATGAATTCAAATTTAAAATTTACAGAAAACCTACTAATAACTGTTCCTATGTCCACTATTATTCCTCGCATCAAGATAGAGTCAAACTGTCTGTTTTCTCATCAATGTTTCTGAGAGCTTTACGAATTGTAGTCCTGAGTTCATAGATGAAAGGAAATATCCAAAATTTAGAAATAGGTAATGTTTTAAAATACCCAAGAAATGGTAATTGATAATCTTTTAAAGTTGCTAGAAATACTTTTTTACAATCCAAATGGGAACCCAGCCTTTTTCAAACTAAAAATATGGTTGGTTCTCCCTTACATGAAAACTTGGTTGATATGCTTCTTTCTTAATCTTTTATTATTAAAGTTGTATTCAGAAATTTGATACAGTTAAAAAAACTTTTGCTAAAGAATCCCCCCAAAATGTGATGGATGTGTCTATAAGAATTCCTGGAAAATTTGGATAAAAGGTCTTTACGGTCAAAGTGTAAAAATCTCGAACTAAGAGTTAAACATACATTAATTTAGCATTTGAAATGGACAAGTTTCCAATGCTCTATTTATTCATGTAAGAGATTTTAACCATCCAATTGTATTTTCAAAAGTTGAAAAGTAGTTTCAAGCAAGTCCATGGTCGCACAGGAATATAATTGAATCTTGTTTCATAAAAGCAGTTTTGACCAATAAATTATGAATATTCCTAGGTTTATATAAATTAAGATCCATTTATAATTAATAGAATTTGGGAGAATTAATAATACACTGGACAAATATTCTTTAAAAAATTTCTTATTTCTTGGGTTGGTGGGTTGTGGGGTGGGTTGTGCCAAGGACCTGTCCAAGTTGGGTCGGCGCGGCGTCACGGTGTTTAATCCGTTGTGGGATCTGATTGTGACGGTGCCGGCCGGAACCCCCTTATATAGCTTCTTGGATGCTTTACTTTTCCTAGTTCCTTGATAATGTGAGTAGTCACGAAAGCGCTTGGAGAAATTTCTCTATTCTTCAGAGTGGTTGTTTTGCATTATATATATATATCATTATTATAGATAATATATATATATATATATATATATATTATTTATATTTTATATATATATATATACTATATATATATATAATATATATATATATATATATCTTATTATTATTTATATATATATATATATTTATATATATATATTTATATATAATATATTATTATAATTATTATTATTATTGATTATTATTAGCATCTGGACGATTTTCCGCCAAGGCAGGGTGGCCCGAAAAAGAAAAAACTTTCACCATCATAACTCTATCACTGTCTTGCCAGAAGGGTGCTTTACACTTCAGTTTTTAACCACGGCAACTTAACACCTCCTCTTACAGAGTGCAGGCACGTACTTTCCCATTCTCTAGGACTCAAGTTTCCGGCCTGCCGGTTTCCCTGAATCCCTTCCATAAAGGTTACTTTTCTCTTGATATATATATAATATATTATATTAAAATAATACGGCCGTATCCCACCAAGGCAGGGTCGGCACTACCTAAAAGAAAAACGAAAAGTTTCTCTTTTTAAATTTAGTAATTATATAAGGAGAAGGGGTTTATAGCCCTTGCTCCGGCATTTTTAGTCTCATATTACAACAAATCGGCATGATTTCGGAGGAAGAATTTCTTTCAACTTCCCATGGAAGATAAGAGGAAATAAACAAGAACAGAAACAAAATAGCAGAAAACCCAGTATGTGTAGCTGTGACCTAAGTGTAAGAGAAGTAGCAAGACGGACCTGAAATATTGCTTGATTATGAGACAGAAATAAAGGACACAGGAATCCTACCATATGTAAACAATTACGGCTTTGTTTTACACTCACTTGGCAGGACGGTAGTACCTCCCTGGGCGGTTGCTGTTTACAAACCTACTACCTACTAATATATTATATTTATATATATAGATATATATATATATATATTTAAATATATATATATATATAGTTATATATATTATATATATAATGTATATATATATATATATATTATATACATATATATATATAAATTATATCTTATATATATATATATATATATATATATTTATATATATATATATATATATAATTATAAAATATATATTATTATATATATATATATATATATAGATTATATATATATATTTATATATATTTATATCATATATATATATATATGCAAACAACCACAGTGAAAGACTAGAGAAATTCCAAGCGCTTTCGTGACTATCAATTATCAAGACTTTGAAAGTAAAGCATCATAGATGAGGAATTATTCCAAATTTATGAATATGGTAAATGATTTAAAAATACCCAAGAAATGTAATTGGATAAATCATTTTAAAGTTGTAGAAATACTTTTTACGATCCAAAAAAGGGGACAACCAGCTATTCAACTAAAAATATGTTGTTCTCCTTACATCAAAACTTGGTTGCTATGCTTCTCTCTCTTAAGACTTAATATTTAAAGTTGAATTCAAAATCATGTACAGTAAAAAAAACTTTTGATAGAAGAAATTCCCCCAAATGCCTGATGGATGTTGTCTATAAGATTCTTGTAAAATTTGCGACGATAAATTTTATTACGGTCAAACTGGTAAAAAGTCTCGAACTAAGATTAAGTCAACTAAATATTAGCATAGAACTGGAAAGCTACAATGCTCTATTATTCTTGTAAGAGATTTTAACCATCCAATTGATTTTCAAAAAGTTGAGAAAGTCGTCTCAAGCAAAGCAAGTCCATATTCGACAGGAATATAATTGAATCTTGTTTTCATAAAAAGCAGTTTTTTGAACAATAATATGAATATTTCCTTTGGTTTTATATATATTAGATCCATTCTATAATTAATAGATAATTTGGGAAGATTTTTTAATAATACATGGACAATTAATAATTTTTAAGGATCAATGTCCAGTTGGGCCGGCACGCGTCCAGGTGTTTAAATGTTGTGGGATCTGATAGGGAGGGTGTTGCCAGACCCCTTAGATACCTCCTTGGAAAGCTTTACTTTCATAGTTCCTTGATAATGTGAGTAGTAACGAAAGCACTTGGAATTCTCTCTGTCTTTCACAGTGGTTGTTTTGCATATTCTGAAATCACTGTTTACTATGATCTTATTGCATATATATATATATATTATATTATTTATTATATTTATATATATATCAATTTATATATATATATATATATATATATATATTTATTTATATATATATATTTATTATATATACTATATATATATATATATATATAATTTATATATATATATATATATATATATTTTTATATATTTTTATATATATATATATGGTATTATATATTATATTATATATATAAATATCTATATTATATATATATTTATTTTATTTATTATTTATATAAATATATATATATATATATATATATATATATATTCGTGCATGCAACAAAAATGGAAGCTGATAATATCTTTTCTGAAGCGATTTCTTGATGGAAAGACAGTCACACTATATATAATACACATGTATTATATTATATATTTTTTACTTTATATATATGTAATTTTATATATATAATATATATATATATATATATTATATATATATATATATAATTATATATATATATATATATATATATATATATATATATATATATACCTAAGCAACTATTGGCAGAAAGGTGAGTAGGGGGAGGGTTGAAGAGGGGTTTGATGAGTTTTTAAAAAGCAGAGTTTTAGAATGTGGGGCAGACAGTTTGTGGTATAGGAGGGTGGGTGCAGGAGGAACGAGGAGTGATTGGGGAAATGATGAAGTAAAGGGTTGTAGTGTAATAAAAGAGAAAAAGGTTAAGCTTATGAGTGTTTTTACAAAGCAGAAGTGATTATAAGAAGAGTAGAGTATATAGAGAGTAAAAGAAAGGTGAAAGAGAGTGATGTGAGAGTTGCAAAAGGAGAGGCGGATGATAGAGTGGGGAGAGGTATGTAAAGGAATTTAATGAAAATAATAAAAAAAAAATTGGGAGTGAGTTAAACAAGTTTAAGTAAAGCTAGGAACGAATGGATTTATCAGTTTAAAAACAGGAGAAAGGGGAGTTAGTAGATGAGGGAGATGGTAGGTTTTGGGTAGATGGCGGAGATTTTTTGAGGAACTTTTAAAATGTCGACGAAGAACGGGAGGCGGGTATTTATGCACTGGCCAGGGAGTTATATCATCTTTTTAGGAGTGATGAAGAGCAGGATGTGGTGAGGGGGAGGAGATGCGTGCTGTGAGAATTGCGTAGTATGAAAGGGGGTTAAAGCAGACTGGAGTAATGACGGGATCATTGACAGAATGTTAAAAGCAGGGGAGGATATAGTGTGGGAGTTGTTGGTATTTTTGTTTAATAATTGTATATAAGAGGGAAGGTACCTAGGGATTGGCGGAGAACGTGTATAGTCCCTTTATATAAAGGGAAGGTGGACAAAAGAGATTGTAAAAATTATAGAGTAATAAGTTTACTGAGTAGACCAGGAAAAGTGTACGGTAGGGTTATTATTGAAAGAATTAGAGGTAAGACTGAATGTAGGATTGCGGATGAGCAAAGAGGTTTCAGAGTGGGTAGGGGATTTGTAGATCAAGTGTTTACATTGAAGCATATATGTGAGCAGTATTTAGATAAAGGTAGGGAAGTTTTTATTGCATTTATAGATTTAGAAAAGGCATATGAATGAGTGGATAGGGGAGCAATGTGGCAGATGTTGCAAGTATATGGAATAGGTGGTAAGTTACTAAATGCTGTAAAGAGTTTTTATGAGGATAGTGAGGCTCAGGTTAGGGTGTGTAGAAGAGAGGGACACAACTTCCCGGTAAAAGTAGGTCTTAGACAGGGATGTGTAATGTCACCATGGTTGTTTAATATATTTATGGATGGGGTTGTAAAAGAAGTAAATGCTAGGGTGTTCGGGAGAGGGGTGGGATTAAATTACGGGGAATTAAATACAAAATGGGAAGTGACACAATTACTTTTTGCTGATGATACTGTGCTTATGGGAGATTCTAAAGGAAAATTGCAAAGGTTAGTGGACGAATTTGGGAATGTGTGTAAAGTTTAAAGAGAACATAGAAAAGAGTAAGGTAATGAGAGCATCAAATGATTTAGATAAAGAAAAATTGGATATCAAATTGGGGAGGAGGAGTATGGAAGAAGTGAATGTTTTCAGATATTTGGGAGTTGACATGTCAGCGGATGGATTTATGAAGGATGAGGTTAATCATAGAATTGATGAAGGAAAAAAGGTGAGTGGTGCAGTGAGGTATATGAGGAGACAAAAAATGTTATCTATGGAGGCAAAGAAGGGAATGTGTGAAAGTGCAGTGGTACCAACACTCTTATATGGGTGTGAAGCTTGGGTTGTAAATGCTGCAGCAAGGAGGCGGTTGGAGGCAGTGGAGATGTTCTGTTTAAGAGCAATGTGTGGTGTGAGTATTATGCAGAAAATTCGGAGTGTGGAAATTAGGAGAAGGTGTGGAGTTAATAAAAGTATTAGTCAGAGGGCTGAAGAGGGTTTGTTGAGGTGGTTTGGTCATTTAGAGAGAATGGATCAAAGTAGAATGACATGGAGAGCATGTAAATCTGTAAGGGAAGGAAGGTGGGGTAGGGGTCGTCCTTGAAAAGGTTGGAGGGAGAGGATAAAGGAGGTGTTGTGGGCGAGGGGTTTGGACTTCCAGCAAGCGTGCGTGAGCGTGTTAGATAGGAGTGAACGGAGACAAATGGTATTTGGGACCTGACGATCTGTTGGAGTGTGAGCAGGGTAATATTTAGTGAAGGGATTCAGGGAAACCGGTTATTTCATATAGCCGGACTTGAGTCCTGGAAATGGGAAGTACAATGCCTGCACTCTAAAGAAGGGGTTTGTGATATTGGCAGTTTGGAGAGATATATTGTGTATTTTTAAATGTATATACTTCTAAACTGTTGTATTCTGGGCACCTCTGCAAAAACAGTGATTATGTGTGAGTGAGGTGAAAGTGTTGAATGATGAAAGTATTTTCTTTTTAGGGATTTTCTTTCTCCTTGGTTCACCCTGCCTCGGTGGGAGACGGCCGACTTGTTGAAATTATTATATAATATATATATATATATATAAATATATATAATATATATATATATATATATATATATATATATATATATATATATATATTATATATATATATATATATATTTAATATTGTATATATATTATATTATATTATTTATGTATATATATATATATTATATATAATATCATTGAGTTCATAGTTTTCTCGAAGATACGAAATCATGATTAATATATTATAGAGATAGTGAAGGTGAAGGTGTTATAAAGCGCCTCGGAATGGTAGACTATCATGATGGATCCCAGGAAGGGCGGGGTGAATCACATTTTTTTTGGAACAAGAGCCCATCATCAGCCTTATGTTTTGTGTTTTGTCACATCGGGGCAGGAGCAAATCTTTCCCAAAATTAAATTTTTTATCGCTGATTTTTTTTAAATTTAAAAACTTACATTTTTAAAGTTTTGCCCTCAGATTTTGGAAATATTACAAAATTATTTTAGGTAGTTCCATAATAAAATGAAATGCATATAAATCAAAATTTAAATACAAAGGAAAATGCAAATTTTAAAAATTTTATAATATTTTTACACTTCGTACCAATTTTTTTTAATGGTGTAAAATTTTTTTAAACCAATTTTGTTTTAAATGTATTTATAATAAACTTAATCCCCTTTTTAAATTTTTATTTCAGTAATTTTTTGTAAAAATTTAATATCAAAATTTAAAAATAAGAAAAATATTTCCAAATGATTTTTGATATTTCCCAATTTATTCTTATCAAAATTTACTGATCGTATTTCCCGTATTCTTTTATAAATAATTATTGATGGTACTTTGTTTTCCCTCATCATAATTATTGATGGAATTTTTTTGTAGTTTTAATCATAATTTTCTGAGTTTGTACCCTTGGTGCTGGAGTTACTGTCACTCCTCAGATACTCTGTAAAGAAATACTTCTGGCAATATTTTCTACTCAGCTTCCTCACAAACAATAGACTGGCGTCTCAGACTAATTATAGTTTGTTGTATGATAGATCATTACAATCATACGTGAAGATTTGCCACCTGAAAAACATTAGAAGTTAGTAGATATGCATAAATGGAATGTTATATTTAATTAATATGGACTGCACGATGGTCATTTAGGCCACAATCTACTTAGACCATTATAACTTTACATGTTAAACACTGAGTGGTTCAAACACATAGTGGTTCAAACGGTTCATGTTATTAAATAAAATACAATATATTTACTTGAAGAGGAATTGTCTGTTGATGAATTCGGGGATCCTTGCTTCAGTTTCCCAGACCAGACAACTGACCTCAACATTTATGGTGTTACACTAACGTTCACACATAACAGTACATAAAACAGTATCGGAGACATTAACAAAGAGATGTCCTGGCCAGGTTGGATTCAAGAACGCCATATACTTTTATTTTCTACCGATTTTTATTAGGTAATGTAGTTAATTTTTCTATAAAACATTTGTGCAGTAACACCAATATATACAAATTCTGGAGATATATGAAGCATGACTTAATTTGCTTCATAAGAGTGGACAGCTTGTATCATCTACCCAACAAGTCCAACTGTCACAAATATCACTAAGAAATACTGTACATGTGCATGGAAAATTGAGTTTGTATACATGCTAGAGTGGAACGAATGTGTTGTGTGTGTTGTGTGTGTGTGTTCTCACCTAATTGTGGTTGTAGGGGTCGAGACTCAGCACCTGGTCCTGCCTGTTCACTGATCGCTACTAGGTCCTCTTTCTGCTCTCTGAGCTTTGTCATACCTCGTCTTAAAGCTATGTAGCGTTTCTGCCTCAACTACATCACTTGCTAGAGTATTCCACTTCCTGACTACTCTATGGCTGAAGAAATACTCCCTAACATCTCTTAGACTCGTCTGAGTTTTCAGCTTCCAATTGTGACCCCTTGTTTTTGTGTCCACTCTCTGGAACATAATGTCTCTGTTCACCTTATCTATTCCACGCAGTATTCTGTATGTCGTTATCATGTCTCCCCTGACCCTCCTGTCCTCCAGTGTCGTCAGGCCGATTTCCCTCAACCTTACTTCGTAGGACATTTCCCTGAGCTCCGTAACTAACTTTGTTGCAAACCTTTGCAATTTCTCTAATTTCTTGACGTACTTGACCAGGTATGGGTTCCAAACTGGTGCTGCGTACTCCAGTATGGGTCTGACATACACCGTGTACAGTGTGTGTTAGTTAGTTAGTTACCATTTTGTCCTAGGCACATGTCGATTAGACACTAGGCCTGTTGTATATGAGTACGTGTGTGTGTGTGTGTGTGTGTGTGTAAAATAATAATTCATTTTTATTTACCGTTGATACGCTCCTAGAGTCTTTCTACTCCCTGATCCCGGCTCGTCTGATATTATTATGATTACTATTCATGGGAAATCCCGAACGGTAGCGTTTGCACAGTGTCTGGATAAAGGAAGGTAATTTCCATAGTGCCTGGATAATGGAAGGTAATCACATTTGAGCCAGGTCAAGAGGAGGGCAGTCTCAACCCCTGGTAGGAAGAGCCCCTCAGAGAGGCGTCAAGGCACTGCCAGTGAAGGAACTAAAAGCAGAGGTAAAGTCAGGTGGTGGGTCTAGGTTGGCTGCAGGTATTAATAGTGGGTGTGCTTCCCAGAAGCAAGAGCACTGACTGGGGCAGTCGGTGCCCCCGTTGCCCTGGTTTGTGGCGAGCGTTAGTGGTGGTAGTTTGTGGCGAGCGTTAGTGGTGGTTGTAGTTTGTGGTGAGCGATAGTGGTGGTTGTTTGTGGGGAGGTGGTACTGGTTGATTGTGGGAAGGTGGTATTGGTTGACTGTGGGAAGGTGATACTGGTTAATTGTGGGGTGATGGTGGTAGTAGTGGTTGATTGTGGGGAGGTGGTGGTAGTAGTGGTTGATTGTAGGGAGGTGGTGGTGGTAGTGGTTGACTGTGGGGAGGTGGTGGTAGTAGTGGCTGACTGTGGGGAGGTGGTGGTAGTAGTGGCTGTCTGTGAGGAGGTGGTAGTAGTGGTTAATTGTGGGGAGGTGGCGGTGGTGGTTGCTTGTGGAACTGGTGGCGGTGGTGGTGATCAAGCCTGGCTCAGGGCTAGGCTGCCTGAGAGCACATACATGAGCCTACCAGGAGTGTTTCGATGATAAACGCCCCCCGAGGCTCGGTCCTAGACTAGGCCTCCTGGTGGATGACCTGATCAACCAGGAGGTTGGTGCTAGCTGCACGAGGTCCATGGTAAGCACCACAGCCCAGTTGATCAGGCACTGATTTGAGAAACTCGTCCAGTTCTTCATTGAAGAGAGTCAGAGATTTGTTGATAATCTCTCTTGTGTATGAAGGGAGAATGTTGAAAGCTCTTGTTCCTTCACACGTACTGAGTTTTCCATAGTGTACTCATTGCAACCCTTTTTCATTGGATGTATTTTGCACCGTCTGCCAAACCTCTTACTTTCATGGGAAACGATTTGAGAGAGCAAATTTTGGAGTAGAAAAATTCTTGAAGCCCTTCAAAGGAGGTGGTTGAAGTTGGTAGTGGAGTATGTATGATGTGTGGATGTGTGTGTATGTGTGTGTCTGTGTGTGTGTGTGTGTGTGTGTGTATGTGTGTGTGTGTGTTGTGTGTGTGGTGTGTGTGTGTGTGTGTGTGTGTGTGTGTGTGTGTCTACAGGTGGTGGTTGATGGGGGTGGGTGTGTTAAAGGGAGTGTGTTGTGTGTGTGTGTGTGTGTGTGTGTTTACAGGTATTGGGTAAGGAAGGTCATTACCTGGGTTGAGAGCTTCCTGCAAAAGTGGTGCTGCTTTTTTAGTGAGGCCGCCGATAAGTGACCCGTTGTTTACACCATGCTGACGTCTTCAATGTGGGTAAACAAACCCACGCCCACTCTGCTGCCACCACCATGGGTTATCTACAGGGCTTCTAAGGGTGTCGGTGCGTGCTAGGAGAGCCAGTAGGCTTCTGGTTGTGCACACTAGACCCATGGGATTACCAGGAAACCATGAGATTGCTGCCAGGATGATGTGTGGATGTGTGTGTGTGTGTGTGTGTGTGTGTGTGTGTGTGTGTGTGTGGTGTGTGTGTGTGTGTGTGTGTGTCTACAGGTGGTGGTTGATGGGGGTGGGTGAGTTAAAGGGAGTGTGTGTGTGTGTGTGTGTGTGTGTGTGTGTGTGTGTGTGTAGAGTTCATGTGCGGAGGTATATAAATATCTATGACTGTACATGTATGCTTATTTGTGAACATTTGAGTGTCTTGTATAAAAAAATATGGACGAATTACAACAAAACAGAAAGCTGGTAACTTGTTTGTTGCAGATTTCTTGGTAGGAAGAAATAGATTAACATATTGACAAAGATATACACATAATGCAACGTCCACGAACAATAATACAGGTACGTAAGAAAAAAACAAAAGAAATTAGCATAAACACGTTACGAAATATGAAGAGAAGTCTGAGATTTTCTCTGATGGCCGCTTGGTCTGGTCTAGCTGGCTACTGTTCGTGGCTGTCTTGGTGGGTGTAATTACAGGACGCAGTTTTCTGTGTGTCCCCTCCTGTAATTCCACCCACCTGGACAGTCTCGGCAGTAGACCAGCTAGACAAGACCAAGTTACCATCCAACAAGGTCACTGGGGAGGGGCCACACCCGCTGAACCAGGGGAAATGAGGAAGGGAGTTCATCGGAGGGCCCACAGATGGACCTCTGAAGTCATGTAACTATGGGAAGCAAACACACACACACACACACACACACACACACACACACACACACACAAACAGAAGTAAGACACGAGAGAGAGGGGTGGGTTGATTGAATCTTCTTGGACTGCAAGAAGGACTTTGACACAGTTCCTCAAAAGAGATTAGTGCAGAAGCTAGAGGATCAGACGCGTATAACAGGAAGGGCACTGCAATGGATCAGAGAATACCTGACAGGGAGGCAACAGCGAGTCATGGTATGTGATGAGGCATCACAGTGGGCGACTGTGACGAGCGGAGTCCCACAGGGGTCGGTCCTAGGACCAGTGCTATTTTTGGTATATGTGAACATGATAGAAGGGTTAGACTCAGAAGTGTCCCTGTTCGCAGTTGATGTGAAATTAATGAGGAGAATTAAATCAGATGAGGATCAGGCAGGACTTCAAAGTGACCTGGACGGACTGGACACCTGGTCCAGCAACTGGCTTCTCGAATTTAACCCCGTCAAATGCTAAGTCATGAAGATCGGGGAATGGCACAGAAGACCGCAGACAGAGCATAGGCTAGGTGGCCAAAGACTGCAAACCTCGCTCAAGGAGAAAGATCTTGGGGTGAGTATAACACCGAGCATGTCTCCGAAAGCACACATCAACCAGATAACTGCTGCAGCATATGGATGCCTGGCAAACCTGAGAATAGCGTTCGATACCTTAGTAAGGAATCGTTCAAGACACTGTACACCGTGTACGTCAGGCCCATACTGGAGTATGCAGCACCTGTTTGGAACCCGCATTCGATCAAGCACGTCAAGAAATTAGAGAAAGTGCAAAGATTTGCGACAAGGTTAGTTCCAGAGCTAATGGGAATGTCCTATGAAGAAAGGTTAAGGGAAATCTGCCTGACGACACTGGAGAACAGGTGGGTCAGGGGAGACATGATAACGACATATAAAATACTGCGCGGAATAGACAAGGTGGACAAAGACAGGATGTTCCAGGGAGGGGACACAGAAACAAGAAGTCACAATTGGAACTTGAAGACTCAGATGAGTCAAAGGGATGTTAGGAAGTATTTCTTCACTCATAGAGTTGTCAGGCAGTGGAATAGCCTACAAAGTGATGTAGTGGAGGTGGGAACCATACATAGTTTTAAGACAAGGTTTGATAAAGCTCATGGAGCAAGGAGAGAAAGAACCCAGTAGCATCCTGTGAAGAGGCGGGGCCAGGAGCTAAGACTCGACCCCTGCAACCACAAATAGGTGAGTACACACACACACACACACACACACACACACACACACACACACACACACACACACATACACACACATGGTACGTGAAGAGGTATCACAGTGGGCGCCTGTGACGAGCGGGGTCCCTCAGGGGTCAGTTCTAGGACCAGTGCTATTTTTGATACATGGGAACGACATGATGGAAGGAATAGACTCTGAAGTGTCCCTATTCGCAGATGATGTGAAGTTGATGAGAAGAATTAAATCGGATGAGGATGAGGCAGGACTGCAAAGAGACCTGGACAGGCTGGACATGTGGTCCAGAAACTGGCTTCTCGAATTCAATCCTGCCAAATGCAAAGTCATGAAGATTGGGGAGGGGCAAAGAAGACCGCAGACAGAGTATAGGCTAGGTGGAAAAAGACTAGAGACCTCACTCAGGGAGAAAGACCTTGGGGTGACCATAACACCGAGCACGTCACCGGAGGCACACATCAACCAAATAACTGCTGCAGCATACGGGCGCCTGGCAAACCCGAGAATAGCGTTCCGATACCTTAATAAGGAATCGTTCAAGACACTGTACACTGTGTATGTTAGCCCCATACTGGAGTATGCAGCACCAGTCTGGAACCCACACCTGGTCAAGCACGTCAAGAAGTTAAAGTACAAAGGTTTGCAACAAGGCTAGTCCCAGAGTTCATGGGAATGTCGTACGAGGAAAGGTTGAGGGAAATCGGACTGACGACACTGGAGGACAGAATGGTCAGGGGAGACATGATAACGACATGCAAGATACTGCGGGGAATAGACAAGGTGGACAGAGATAGGATGTTCCAGAGAGGGGACACAGGGACAAGGGGTCACAACAGGAAGCTGAAGACTCAGACGAGTCACAGAGACGTTAGGAAGTATTTCTTCAATCATAGAGTCGTCAGGAAGTGGAATAGCCTAGCAAGTGAAGTAGTGGAGGCAGGAACCATACATAGTTTTAAGAAGAGGTATGACAAAGCTCAGGAAGCAGAGAGGGAGAGGACCTAGTAGCGATCAGTGAAGAGGCGGGGCCAGGAGCTGAGTCTCGACCCCTGCAACCACAATTAGGTGAGTACAATTAGGTGAGTACACACACACATATATATACGACTATGATCTCACCTAACTATGACCATACCTATGACCTCAACTATGACCACACCTATGATAACCTCACGTGACTGTGACCACACCTGACTATGACCAAACCTGGGGAAGTGAGAAAGGGAGTTCATCTGAAGGGATACAGATGGACTTCTGGAGACACGGATCTAGGGGAAGCCCCAAATACACACACACACACACACACTCACACCTCACCTGGCTATGACCTCACCTGACTATGACCATATCTATAACCATTTCTGACTATGACCACTCCTCATTACGACCACTCCTGACTGCGACCATACCTGACTAAACCAGCTAGAAAAGACCAAGTTTGCAGCCAGCAATATCACTGGAAAGGACCCAAAACCGCTAATCTTAGGGAAACAAAATACAGAACCTGGGAAAGTGCTAGAAGACACAGAACAAGGGAAAGCACCAAAACAAAAAAAAATGGAAGTGGGGAGTGTGGAGGGGTTGATATCCGGGGGTCCACGGATGGAGACCTGGAAACATGATCCAGAAGGTGGGCAGAGAGAAGGCAGGAGAAAGCAGAAAAGGGAGAATACCTGAGAACATCTTGGGAAGCCGCAAGATGGTACAGAGTTGAGGGGAACATTAAAGACGAACCACTGGCCTCCACATGGCAGGGTCTGGTAACTCAGAGATAAATAACCTTGACAGTGGTCGCAAATTTATAATTAATAATAATAATAGTTAATTTTTCCCGTGGGGATGTAAGAAAGCATTTTGTTTTAATCTCAGGTTGACTAATGGAATGATTTAACACAAATCAGTGATGCCGATCACAGTAATCTAGGAGGAAAGGCCAGGAGCTGAGTTTCAATACCTACAAATACAATTCGGTTCAGTGATGAGGAAGATTATTGAGTAGTTAATATGAGAGAGATGACAGCAGGGTGAGAGAGACGGCAGCAGGGTGAGAGAGATGACAGCAGGGTGAGAGAGATGACAGCAGGGTGAGAGAGATGACAGCAGGGTGAGAGAGATGACAGCAGGAAGAGAGAGATGACAGCTGATTTAGGTGGTCAAGAGCAGCCAGTGTGGTGATAAGAACATAAGAACATAAGAACGAAGGAACACTGCAGAAGGCCTACTGGCCCATGCGAGGCAGGTCCAAGTCTCCTACCGGCTTATGCCAATGCACCCAACCTAGTCAGGTCAGGTCACATTGACTTAAGGGAGGAACACGGCAACCGACCTGGTAGCTCAAGCTATCAGGTCCAACTCACACCCACCCACATCCACTCATGTATTTATCCAACCTATTTTTAAAGTTACACAACGTTCTGGCCTCTATAACTGTACTCGGGAGTTTGTTCCACTCATCCACAACTCTATTACCAAACCAGTACTTTCCTATATCCTTCCTGAATCTGAATTTTTCCAACTTAAAACCATTGCTGCGAGTCCTGTCTAGGCTAGATATTTTTCAGCACACTATTTACATCCCCTTTATTTATTCCTGTCTTCCATTTATACACCTCAATCATATCACCCCTAATTCTACGTCTTTCTAGAGAGTGCAGATTCAGGGCCCTTAGTCTATCCTCATAGGGAAGGTTTCTGATACATGGGATCAACTTTGTCATCCTCCTTTGTACATTTTCCAGAGAATTTTATATCCATTCTGTAATACGGTGACCAAAACTGTGCAGCATAATCTAAATGAGGCCTAAACAAGGATGTATAGAGTTGAAGAACAACCTGAGGACTCCTATTATTTATGCTTCTTGATATGAAGCCAAGGATTCTATTAGCTTTATTGCGAACACTTATGCACTGTTGTCTTGGTTTCAGATTACTGCTAACCAGAACTCCTAAATCTTTTTCGCAATCCGTAATATTAAGATCTACATTATTTAGTTTATATGTGGCATGGTTATTGTCCTGTCCAACATTTAGAACTTTGCATTTGTCTATATTAAACTGCATCTGCCACTTCTCCGACCACTGCATCAGTCTATTCAAATCTTCCTGGAGTGCTCGAATGTCCTCGTCAGAATGAATTCGACGGCCTATTTTAGTGTCATCGGCAAACTTGCCAATGTCGCTCTTTATGCCCTCATCTATGTCGTTTATGTAGATTGTGAACAGCAGGGGGCCCAACACTGACCCCTGTGGAACACCGCTCGTGACGCTTCCCCACTCTGATTTCTCCCCATTTATGCAAACTCTCTGCTGCCTATTTGTCAACCATGCCTCTATCCAGGAAAAAATTTCTCCTCCTATTCCATGGGCCTTAATTTTCCTCAATAGTCTCTGATGTGGGACCCTGTCAAAAGCCTTACTGAAGTCCATATACACAATATCATATTCATTACCATGATCTACCTCCTCAAATACCTTAGTGAAAAAAGTTAATAAATTCGTAAGGCAGGAACGCCCTTTGTAAAACCATGCTGAGATTCTTTTGATAATTTATGCTTTTCAAGGTGGCTACGAACTGCCTCGGCAATTACTGATTCCATAAATTTTCCCACTATGGAGGTTAGGCTTATTGGTCTATAGTTCGAAGCTAAGGACCTGTCACCTGTTTTGAAAATAGGTATCACATTTGCCATTTCCACTTATCTGGCACCATGCCAGTTTGTAGTGATATGTTGAAAAGATTAGCCAAAGGTGTGCTAAGCTCCTCTTTACATTCCTTTAGAACCCTTGCATACAGTTCATCAGGGCCTGGGGATTTGTTAGGTTTTAATTTATCAATTTGCCTAAGGACCATGTCACTTGTGACCCTAATCGTGCACAGTTTATTATCGTCCTGTTCTACATAATTTATCATTACTGGAATATCGCTGGTATCCTCCTGTGTAAAAACTGAGAGGAAGTATGTGTTAAAAATTCTACACATTTCCTTATCACTGTCAGTGAGCTGACCCGAGGAACTTTTGAGTGGGCCTATCTTGTCCCTGATCTTACTTCTGTATACCTGAAAGAATCCTTTTGGGTTAGTCTTCGATTCTCTTGCAACTTTAACCTCATAATCTCTTTTTGCTTTTCTAATTCCCTTTTTTATTTAACTGAATATATCGATTTCTTAATTGCCCCTCTCCTCTTTTGATTTGCCTATATATGCCTCTCTTTTGACCAATCAGATATTTTAATCTATTGTTCATCCATTTAGGATCATTTTTGTTTGATCTGATTTCCCTATTTGGAACATAATTTGACTGAGCAGCTAGAACTATGCCCTGGAAAGTATCATATCGGCAACCATCACCACCTACCTGACCTTTAGTCAGGTCATTCCAGTTCAGCCCACCTAAGTAATTTTTCAGTCCTATGAAATCAGCCAAGCGAAAGTCAGGGACGGAGACTTGATTACCATTATTAGGGGAATTCCATGATATATTAAAACTGAGTGATTTGTGATCACTTTCCCCAAGCTCATCATTAACCTCAAGATTATTAATTAGTGTTTCCCTACTGGCAAGAACCAAGTTAAGGAGGTTATTTCCCCTAGTTGGCTCTGTCACAAACTGTTTTAAAAAACAATCCTGGATCGTATCAAGAAAGTCACCTGACTCTAAATTTCCTGTCAAATTGCTCCAGTCAATCTGTCTATAGTTGAAATCTCCCATTAGCACAACATTTTCGTATGTAGATGCCTTACGAATTTCGTCCCATAGAAGTTTACTGCACTCCCTATCAAGATTTGGGGCCCTGTAAATCACACCCAAAATTAGTTTTTCTCGGCCCTCGAGAAGCTGTAACCATACAGATTCAGTGGCTGACGCTTCTAATTTAATATCTTGTCTAACACAACAATTTAAAATTGTCTCTGAAATACATCGCTACTCCACCACCTTTCTGTTGACCCTGTCAGTGTGGAATAATTTATAGCCTTGTATGTGACATTCAGAGGGCATCTCTCTATCTTTCAGATTGAGCCAGGTCTCTGTTATAGCAATAATATCTATGTTTCCTGCACTTGCAATTAATCTTAGCTCATCTATCTTATTTCTTACACTCCTGCTATTAGTATAGTAAACCTTAAGGGAGCTAGTCCCTTGCTGCCCTCTGCTGCCCCCCTTTGTTTGCTGACCTGATCTATTGTCTTTATTTATAACTTCATGCTGAATGCCTTTTAATACATTTACTGTTTCCAACCCTAGTGTTGCAACCTGCTTGTTTCCCACACGCACCCATACCTCTATCTTCCATCAGTTTAAAATCATAGGCATTTCACCAATGGCCTTCTCAATCGAGTCTGCAAGTGCTACCACCCCTGCCTCAGAGAGATGTACCCCACCCCTTGCATACATATCATGTTTGCCATAAAAGTTGTTCCAGTTGTCAATGAATGGGATTGCAAGTTCCTTGCAGTATCTGTCTAGCCAGCAATTTACACCAATTGCCCTAGACAACCATTCATTTCCTACTCCCCTTCTAGGCAAGATGTTACATATGATTGGGATCCCTCCCTTAGACTTAATGAAATCTATAGCTGACCTGTACTTATCTAGCAGCTCTTCTCTCCTACCCTTCCCAATATCATTTCCACCAGCACTGAGACAGATAATGGGCTTGTTCTCATTACCTGACATGATATTATCCAGCCTGTTGACAATGTCCCCAACACCAGCTCCAGGGAAGCACACTCTATCTCTCATCTTCTTATTCCTATTACAAAAAGCACGTTCAATATATCTTACCTGAGAGTCACCAACCACAAGAATGTGCTTACCTCCATTAGCAGGGGCAGTAGTACCTTACCTTCACTGCCACTGAAGTACATTCATCTGAAGAACAGAGAAGCGATTACCTACCTTCAGATCTTCACTCTTAACTTTCCTTACTCTGATGCGCCTCCCATTACTGTGAAACCACTCGCCACTTGTAGCAGGTGCTGGGCTGCACCTCACTGCTGGTAGCCGTTGCTACCTCCCCAACTACAGCCTCCTCACAGCGAGAGACAGACTGCACTTCACTGCTAGAAGCCTCATTTCCCACAACTCCAGCCACCTCACACTCTCTCCCAGACCCATTGAGGTGGACCTTCAGCCTCCTAATCTCCTCCTGGAAAAGCAAGACCTCCTCCTTCAACTCTCCAACCTCAATTTTTAAAACACTGCAGAAGAAAGCCATGCTTTGTAACCGTCCACACTAATCCCCAAAGCAGCTCAGGGTCTGTGACCTCACATGACGACTGACCACTGACCACTGATGGTGTCTCCTGTGAAGTAAATTATATTTTCTAGCTGATGAGATAAAGATTTTTTGAGTATTAATATAGAGATATTGACACAAATGATTTGTGAAAAAGAGAGACTTACTTAATTACTTAATTATCTTGTTTTCACATTCTTAGAAACTGCCGGAGCTACTGAAGAATTTTACAGTAATTATTTCTGAATATTTTTTAGTATCTTTTCATTTATGAAGAGAAGCTTGAATGTCACATTTTGCCTCTGATACAGTTCTAAACATATTGAAAAATATAGTGCAAAATATAGTGTAAAATAATTTTAAGTATATTAACCCACCGAAATGCATAGTTTGATCTTTGACTTTAGTAATGAACTAATTTTATTTCCTTTCTGTCTTTGTAATCATATTCTTAGTAATAATATAATTATCTATAAAATATAATGCAAATGGACTCAGATGCAACTGATGTGTTCTGTTACCTAATATATTGTAGATAATTTTTATTACATCGGTTGCATCTGTGTTCTTTTACTTAATAATTATATTCTTCAGTATAATACCATATTAGAGTAGGCAATGAGAGGAATTACACACCTGAGTAGACAATGAGAGGAATTATACACGTGAGTAGACAATGAGAGGAGTTATACACCTATTCCATCTTCATATTTCACGCTTCTTCTTTCACTGTCTAGAAGAAGGTCATCTTTCTTCCACCTCTTCCCCCTGTTTCTCCTCTTCCTCCCTCCTCTTCCTCTTTTCCTCCTCCCACTCTGACATTTTCCCTTCGCCTTATTTTCCAGCACTTTCCGTCGCCTTTCTCACACCCTCACACACACACACTTCCTCACACACACACACTTCCTCACACACACACTTTCTCAAACACTTTCTCACACACCCCCTCACATACTTTCTCACTTCCTTACTCCCTTACACACACACTCTCACTCCCTTCTCACTCTTCCCTTCCACTCTCCCCTCATACTCCCTCTTTCCCTCACTCTCTCCCTCAGCAAGTCTTCCAGTTAGAACTAAGTTTGGCTACAAAACACCTGAGTGCATCTGTGAGGGGACAGGAGGAGACGGGAAGCACTTGTGATTGGGAGAAGGGGAGAGAAATGGTGCGGAAAGGAACGTCAGGGATGATGGGAGAGAGAGATAGAGAGAGAGATAACGGGATTTGATAATGAAATGTAAAGGGTGGGCCTAGGGAAAGGAAGACGCTGGGTGAGGGAAAGAAGGCTAAATAAATGAAGGGAAGAGAGGTAAAGAGAGAGAAGAAAGGCATGAGTTATAGAGAGGACGCAGCAATGATGAGAGGAGACCTCCCCTTCCCTCCCCTCTCTTACTCCTCCTTTTCCTGACTTCTCCTCCCCTCTCTTACTACCCCCGTTCCTCCCTTCTCCTCCCGTTTCTTACTTTCCCCTTTATGCCAACTCATATCTACCTTTCCCCTCTTACTTTCCCCTTTCCACTCTTCCTCCCCTCTCAACTACCCACTTTCCTGGTGATTTTAAGGCATATTGTTTTCGTAATCTCACTTGACGGTTGTTTACACTCTAGATCTATCCCAGTGATGTGTCTCCATGCTTATGATGGCCTCTGCTTTTCATTGGATAAGATTGATTATCTCTTATTCACAAAACGATGTGTTGGGGTGTACAGATGCATGTGCAGCACCTGGGCATTTTTCAGACGTTTGTCTAACACAGCAGACATGAAACTAATATAGAGGCATGAAGAAGGAGACTTTTATACTTAAGTCAGTGGAAGAAGCGGAGAAATGCAGCAGTTGAAGACGTAGTCACATGTAGGCGGGGCTCAAATGTGGAAGATGATTTTCACTGATGGAAGAGCCCATGGTGATGTTGTGTCAAACAAGTGTCATTAGATGAATTAGTCACATCTATAACACCTGAGTATTTTTCCTGAGAGACTTTGACCGTGGAATGACTGTTGGTGCCCGACGGGGGATTTTCACATACAGTCTCTAGAGATAACAGAAAATTGTGTGAAAAACAAACTATCCAGGGAGCGACAGTTCTGTGCACGAAAACTCCTTGTTATTAATTAAGAAAAGTCAATGTCCAGACTAGTTCAGCCTTACAGAAAGGCGATAGTAACCAAAAAAAAAGTATTACAGCAGTCGTGGCCAGTAGAGTATCTTTGAATGCAAAACACATCGAAGCTTGGAGTGGGTAGGTGACAGCAGCAGAAGACTACACCGGGTTCCACTTCTGTCAGTGAAGAACCGAAAACTGAGGCTGTAGTGGGCACAAACTCATCACAAGTGAACAAGTGAAGATTTGAAAATCTTTTCCTGGTTTGACGAATCGCGATTTCTACTGTGATATGCAGATGACCTTGTGAGAATTGGGTTTAAGCCTTTGCGATGTGGTGGAATGGAAGATTGGTCTCCAAATGGGAGCTCCTCCCATTTGAATTCCAGTCTTAGGAGCAGTACACAAATCATTGTATCCACAGAAACAAGTGGTTATAATTAAAGAACATACTGCGACTAATCGAGATTCAAACCCGAATAGTTAAGGAAGCCTCCCGGGAAGCTAGCTAAACTCTCGAAGCCATAAGAGGAGAATGAAATAAGTCTTTGAGCTCACTACTCCTGAATGAGCCCAGAATTAGAGGAGACATCTCAAGTGTTCTCACTGGACACTTAACATTTTGTGGCCTTCGCGTAGTGGCGGAGAGTATCAATATGGCCGCGATACATTTCGACAATAAAGATACCCAAGTGTTGCACATTATCTTATTCTTCCACAGTATGAGACAGTGTTGCAGTGAGTGTTACTTCCCTTGACATAGTATGAGGAAGTGTTGCGAGAGCTTTAGCCACCAGGCCACAAGGAAATAAACTGCTAGAACCTGGAGCCACATGGAGGCCCAGATACGTGGAGGGCTAAGATAATGGAGACGGTACTGGAAAACCTCATGTACCAACACCTAAGGGACACTACCTGAGACAGAGGAGAGGATGAACTAGCAAGAATGGACCTAGTATTCACCTTGAGTAGTGCAGATATTGAGGATATCACATATGAGAGACCCCTGGGGGCCAGTAATCATGTGGTTCTGAGCTTCGAATACATAGAGTTACAAATGGAGAGGGAAGCAGAAATGGCAGGACGAATGAAGCCAAACTACAAGAGAAGGAACTACACAGGCATGAGGATTTCCTGCATGGAGTTCAGTGGGACAGAGAACTGGTAGGGAACTCAGTAAACAAGATGATGAAATATGTGAGAACAATATGCAAGGAAGCTGGAGGAGAGGTTTGTACCCAAGGGTAACGAAATAACGTGGGAAAGCTTGGATGGCCCTTGGTTTCCCAAAGGTTGCGAGGAGGACCGAACCAAGTGTGTAGAGAATGGAAGAAGCTAGAGGAAAAGAATACCCAGGAGAATAAGGGGCAGTCAAAGAGCCAGAAATGAATAGCACAGGTAAGATGGGTGGCTCAAAGACAATACGAGAATGACTAGCAGCGCTGTCAAGCCCATATCTGACCCAAGCAGTAGTACTGCCACATCAGGAGGAAAAACAACATTCAAGGACCAGGTAATCAGGCTGAGGAAGGAAGGAGGGTAGTAGATCACAAAGCAACAACAGCAAAAGTATGTGAAGAACTCAAACATGAGATTCAAAGAAGTGTTCACAGGAAGGGACAGAAGAGACTCCAGAAAAAACAGAGGAGGTGGGGTACACTATCAAGTGTTGGATTACAATACGTACAGCCGAGGAAAGAAGTGTGGAGGCTGCTAAGCGAGCTAGCTACCTCAAAGGCGCTGGGCGCGAAATAAAAAATAACTTCTCTATATGGGTCCTGAGGAAGGAGTAGAGGTGCTATGGTACACTAACAACCTAATCTTCAAACACATCTATCGAATACTGGGGGCGACTGCTGAGATATGGAAGACAGCAAATGTAGTTCCCATTTTTTAAAAAAAGAGACAGACACGAAATTAAACTAAGTCCAGTGTCACTTGACACGTGGTGAGCACCTAGAAAGGAATGAGTTATCACGACAGCCAGCACGGTTTCAGAGCCGGGAAACCTGGGTCACAATACCTACTGGAGTTTCTATTGACAGGTGACAGGCAGGTGAGGTGAACACCGCACCACACACATACACACACACACACACACACACACACACACACACACACACACACACACACACACACACACACACACACACACACACACACACACACACACACACACACACACACACACACACACGCACACACACACACACACACACATACACACACATTCACACACGAAAAAAATAATAATCGTAACATCTGAGTTTTTACATGTATACCTAATATTAAACTCGCAGAACCCTCAAGGAAGGTTCGTTGATGCTGGTGAGGGGCTCTTGATCTAGGGAATTGAATCTATGACTCAGTTCCCTGAATTAAACCTGAATACCTTTCACATCCCCCCAGGCGCTGTATAATCCTGCGGGTTTAGCGCTTCCCTCTTGATTATAATAATATACTCCTAGAATAGTTAACTGTTATATTTAAAATCTATAATTTGCAAGAGATGTTCACTGCGGGTATTTTTCACCTATCCTCAAAGTTTCGGATATCCTTCAATTCCTAAATGAGGATTAAAGTAAACTCTCACTGGATTATTACCCAGATACACATCTCTCGTTGTATAAGATGATTTATTTAGTTTAAATCCAATCTGCTACACAATGATCATTAAAAGCTGCACATGTTTTACCACCAATGTAGAATACTTCAGTCCCTCAGTATATACAGAGTATATACTGAGAAGCATATACATCTCGGTTTATATATATTCGCTACAACATTACTTAATTGGGTTTAAATCCTGTCTAGTACTGGAGGGTCAGTAAGGCTGCATGTGTGCTGTTCACCACATGTATAGAATATTTAAATCCATGAAACAAAAATTAAAGTAATTTCTTACTGTACATGAATATCAAAATGGTATACAATACCGACAGGTTGGTAGTTAAGACACATGGGCAACATTTGGCAACTTTATCCGAAACGTTCCGCCTACACACATTAGACTTCTTCAGTCGAGTACAGAAAGTAGGCAGGAGCAGTAGAGATATGAAGACGATGTAATCAGTCATCACCCTTGAAGTTGTAAATTTGAGGTTGTTCAGTCCCTCAGCCTGGAGGAGTTTATATCCAAAGTCTCGAACTAACTGAAGATCAAAGCGACAGTGCCTCAAATCTACGACCTTTCAAGGGTGATGGACTGATTCTATCGTTCTCATAACACTAATGCAGGGGCCTGCCTACTTCTTTACTCCGACTGAAGAAGCCTTACTGTGTAGGCGAAACGTTTCGGAATAAAGTTGCCTAAATGTTGTCTATGTGGTCTTACCTATCTTACTGTCATACAAGGAGTGACATGCATTACACATCTTGGTGAATATATGTCGGGTTCATTGGGTTTAAAATCATTTGATTGAGAACAGTCATGTAAAGGCTCTGCCTGATCACCTGTTCACAACTAATCCGAATACTTAAATCCTTCAAAGAGGATTAAAGTCAACATAAATGTATATACGCCGTAGAAACGTATATTTCTGGGTGCATATATCCTGTGCTATAGCAGTACTGATTGCTTAGGAATTAGGCTTCAAGGTCTATTGGTATTTGATAAATACTAAGGATGTCTGGTCACCTGTTTACCCACTTTCTAGAATACTTCTGTCTCCATGAGGTGGACCGATTGGAATCAACTCTTTGGTTATATAGACCGAGATATATACACCTAAATATGTACATGCAAGATGCACTTGTTATACAAAAAATAAGATACCCACGGTACTTATTCGAATATTCAGTGCACAAATATCAATTTGACCTATTCCCGTAAATGCGACAACACAAGCGTCATTATGGTTTGTGTCCTATTTCTCACCAGCCACGATATTTAATCAGATAAACCAGAGGATAAAGTAATCTCAATACATCAATATCTAAGTCTGCACATTAACACATTAACAGTAATAAACTAACTTTGACAGATGGAAATATTCAAAACATATGCGAGAATTTAAATTATATTTACAGATTTTGACTCTACAAATATCCGTTAATGTTAATGTAAAAATTTTTATTTTGCACCAAAAGCATCTTAGAAAACTTACCTAACCTAATTATAAGAGAACAATTTATTTTAGCCTAACCCAACAAAACATATTTTAAATACGTTTACAGTAAATTTAGTACTAAACAAACTCAATCAAATATATTATTTTTTCGTTAGGTTCAGAATGCTATTAGCGAAATTATTGCATACAAAAATTTATCACTTGTCCTATAATGGCAAGATGAGCGTTGCTATTAAGCCAAGATCGCAAGTTTTTGCTACTCGGCGACGACATATATTTATATAGATTATATATATATATTATATATATATAATATATATATATATAAATATATATATATATATATATATATATATTATATATATATATATATATATATATATATATATATTTATATAGATATATATATATACTATAATATATATATAATATATATATATATATAAATATCTATATTTATATATATATAATTAATATAATATCTATATGCGCAATAAGAATCACAGTAAACATGTGATTTTCAGAATATGCAAAACACCACTGGAAAGAATTAGAAAAAATCCAAGCGCTTTCGTACTACTCACATTAATCAAGGAACTATTGAAAATGGAGTAGTCACGAAAGCGCTTGAATTTCTCTATTCTTTCACAGTGGTTGTTTTGCATACATACATATGTATATATATATATATATATATAAAATATAATATATATATATATATATATATATATATATATATATATATATATATATATATATATATATATATATATATATATATATAAATATAAATGTCGTGTGGCCGAATAGGCAGAATTTGCAGTCTTGCTTAAAATAGCAACGTTTCATCTTGCCATAAGGACAAGTTGAAAATATGTGTATGCAATAATTTCGCCAAAATCATTCTGAACCTAACGAAAAAAATATATTTCAGACTGTGTTTGTTTAGTATTAGATACTGTACTACTAATCAAAAATATATTTAGTTGGTTAGGCTAAAATAAATGTTCTTGTTATAATTAAGGTTTTTTAGTTTTTATAAGGGGGGAGGTTTTTTTTTGAAGTTTTCTAAGGAATCTTTTGGTGCAAAATTATAAAATTATTACAATAACCTTAATAAAAAAAATATATCTTTAAACGTAAAAGAAAATATTAGAAGGACTTAAATTTAAAATGAGTTCTTGCTAATTGACCAGTTTTTACCATATTCGGCACGACATATAAATATATAAAATATATATATATAGTATATATATATATACATATATAACTATATATATATATATATATATATATAATATATATATATATATATATATATATAATACAATATATATAATATATATATATAAATAATATATTTGATTATATATATATATAAGTATAATATATATAATATAGAGTAATATAATATTTAAGCCAAGATCGAAAGTTCTGCCTATCGGCTCTAGCATATTGCATACAGATATATAGATATCATATTATAGTAATGATATATATATATATTATTATTTAGTTAATATTTTATTTTATTTGTTTTAGTTATATGTTATGATATTTTTTAATTTTTTATTTTTATTTTTTATATATATATATTATATTTTGATATATATATTTATATATATATTTTTATAATATATTATAATGTCGTGCCGAATAGGCTAACTTGCGATTCTTGGCTTAAAAGCAACGCTCATCTTGCCATATAGGACAAGTGAAAATTTTGTGTATGCAATATTTTTTTCGCTAAAAGCATTTCTAACCTAACAAAACAATATAATTTGATTGTGTTTGTTTATAGTACTAAATTACTGTAAACGTATTTAGAAATTATATTTAAGTTGGGTTTAGGCTAAATAAATTGTTCTAGTTATAATAAGGTTTGGGTAAAGTTTTCTAAGATTCTTTTGGTGCAAAATTAATTTTTTTTACATTAACAATTAAATGAAAAAATATATATCTTTAAACGAATAAGAGAAAATTACAGAAAGGGCTTATTTTTAAAAAAAAAATTTTGGTGAAGGTTCTTGCTAATTGACCATTTAACATATTCGGCCACACACACACACCCACAAACAAAACACACACACACACACACACACACACACACACACACACACACACACACACACACACACACACACACACACACACACACACACACACAAAAAAACCCCACCAAAACCACACACACACACACACACATCACAACACACACACACACACACACACAATTATATAATATATTTATACATAATAAAAATAATATATATATATATATATATATATAATATATATATAAATATATATATATAAAGATATATAATATTATATATATATATATATAAAAAAATCCAATGTCGTGCCGAATAGGCAGAAACTTGCGATCTTGCTTAAATAGCAACGCACATCTTGCCAATGGGACAAGTGAAAATTTGTGCATGCATAATTCGCCAAAATCATTCTGAAACCAACGAACAAAAATATATAATGGTTGTGTTTGTTTAGTACTAAATTATTGTAAAATGTATTTAAAATATATATAGTGGGCTAGCTAAAATAAATTGCTCTGTTATAATAAGGTTAGTAATATTCTAAGATACTTTTGGTGTCAAAAATAAAAAAAAATTTACATTAACATTAAATGAAAAATATATATCTTTAACGTATAAGAGAAATTTCAGAAAGGAATGCCCTATCTCCAAAGCAATGCTTTCCTATGTCACTTTCTAAAATCTAATCTTTTCTAATTTAAAATCCATTACTGCGGGTTCTCCTCTTGCAGAGAATCCTCAAGACCTTATTAATGTCCCCCTTTATTTAATACCCATCTTCCACTATACATTTCGATCAGTCTCCCTCATTCCTTCGTCTAACAATGAATGTATTTAGAGTCTTCGAATCTTTCCATCATAAGGATGATTTCTGATGGCTATGCATATTAATTTAGTCAGTTCTACGCTGAATGTTTCTTAACGAATTTACATCCATTCCTGTAATATGGAGACCAGAACTGAACTTGCATAATCTAGGTGAGGCCTTACTAATGATTGTACAAAGCGCAGTATGACCTCTGGACTTCTCTTGCTTACACTTCTTGATATAAACTCAATAAACTATTTGCCTTATTATTACGTAACGAAATAGGCATTGCTGTCTTGGTTTAAGGTTGCTGCTCACCATAACCCCCCAAGTCCATTTCGCAATCTAGTATGGCTAAGTTCGACATCATTTTAACTTTGTAAGTGCTCAGGTTATGGACACATCCCGAGCTTCAGAACCATGCATTTATCTACATTGACTGCATCTGCCACTTTCGACTCAAGAAAAGAGTTTTGTCTAAATCCTCCTGAAGTTCCCCTAACATCTACGTTTTGAACTAATTATCCTACCTATCTTTTGTGTCATCGGCGAATTGCTCATATCACTAGTAATACCCTCATCAAGGTAATTGATATATATTTAAAAACAACAACGTGTCAAAGACTGATCCCTGATATACGCCACTTGTTACATCCCAACTCGATTGAACCCCATTTAAGCATACTCTCTGCTTCCTATTAGTGATGCCCATGACTCGATCCTTGACAGCAACTTTTTTCCCCCAAAAACATGACAGCCACTTTTTTTTTAACAGTCTCTGGTGCGGTACTCTACTCAAAAGTCTTACTAAAATCAAAATAAACAATATCGTATTCTTTATCATGATCAACGGCCCACAAAAGCCATACTGAAGGTTTAATATCATTAATCAAGCTGTGCTTATTCCAGATGGCATCTTATATTATCCAGCTATAATTGACTCTAGAATTTGCCTACAATTGAGGTTTAGGCTTATTGGGCGGTAATTTGACGGTAACGACTAGTCCCCTGATTTTAACAATAGGAATTACATTAGCCATCTTACCACATATCAGACACGACACTTGTTGAAGAGAAATATTTAAAATATTAGTCCGTGGTCACTAAAGTTCCATTTTTACACCTTCAAGAACCCTTGAAAAAGTTCATCAGGGCCCGGGGATTTATTTTGCTTTAACGTCTATTTACTTTAACCGGACTAATCACGATACATTTCATCAGTCTGTTTTCTCATCAATATTTTGAGAGCTTTGCGTATTTGTTATCCCTGAGTTCATAGATGAAGAAATATCCAAAATTTATAATAGGTAAATGCTTTGAAATACCCAAGAAACGTACATTGATAAATCTTTTAAAATAGCTAAAATACTTTTTTTACAATCCAAAAATGGACAACCATAATATTCAACTAAAAATTTGTTGGTTCTCCCTTACCATGAAAACTACTGGTTATATGCCGTTCTCTTCTTAAGACCTTTTAATATCAAAGTTGTATTTAAAATCTGATACAGTACAAAAACTATTTGAATAAAGAATGCACCCCAAAATGTTGGCGGATTGTCTATAAGATTCCTTGTAAAATAGCGATAAAGTTTCTTACGGTCAAACCTGGTAAAAGTCTCGAACTAAGATTAAAACAACATAAATATAACATTAGAACTGGACAAGATTCCAATGCTCTATTTTATTCATGTGAGAGTTTTAATCTTCAATTGATTTTCAAAAAGTAGTGAAAGCTGTATCAAGCAAGTCCATGGTCAACAGGAAATATAATTGAATCTGTTTCATAAAAAGCATTTTGACAAATAAATGAATATTTCCTTTGGGTTTATATAAATTAGTGAAGGAGTTTATCCATTTATATAGAATTTGGGAAGAATTAAATAACAATTGGACAAATAATAAATTTTAAAATTCTTAATTCATGGGATAGAATAGTTTTGTGGTGGTGTGGAGTACCAGTCAGTTGGGCCAACGGGCCTCTGCAGTGTTTTTCCCCTTTCTTGAGTCGCGCGTCAGGGGTGTTTGCCTTTGTTGTGGGATGTAGAAAGGAGGTGTGGTCTAAGACCCTTTTATAAGCCTTCCTTTGATGCATTATGCTTTCATTGTTACCTGAAATGTGAGTAGTGACGAAAGCCTCTTGGACTTTCTCTATTCTTTCAGGGTATGTTTTGCATATTCTGAAAAATTACCTGTATTACCCTTTGATATTATTGCATATAAAAATATATAATATATATATATATATAATATATATTAAACATAAATATATATATATATATATATAATATATATATAAATATATGCAGTTTTTCTTTCGGCCACCGAAATAAATATATGTATATATCATAATAAAATATATAAATATATATACTATATATATATATTATAAATATAAATATTATTATATATATATATATATATATATACATAATATATATATATATATATATATATATATATATATAATATAAATATATATACATAATATTTTCGTGGCCCTGAAAAAGAAAACTTTCAACCATCATTCACACCATCACAAGTCCCTTGCAGATGAGGGTGCTTTACACAACAGTTTTTAAACTGCAACATAACACTCCCACCTTCAAAGTGCACGGGCACCGCGCAAACTTCCCAACACTCCAGACTCAAGCCCGGCTGCCGGTTTCCCTGAACCTCTCAAAATGTTACATTGCTGCACCACTCCAACAGCAACGTCAAGTATTAAAAAACCAGATTTGTCCTCCATTCCTCCTATCAAACACGCTCACGCATGCCTGCTGAAGTCAAGCCCCTCGCACACAAAACCTCCTTATACCACCCCCTCCAACCTTTCCTAGCCGACCCCTACCCGCGCCTTCCTTCCACTACAGACTGATACACTCCTTGAAGTCACTCTGATTCGCTCCATTCTCTCTACATGTCCGAACACACCTCAACAACCCTTCCTCAGCCCACTGGACAAACAGTTTTGGTAATCCCCACCTCCTCCTAACTTCCAAACTACGAAACTCTGCATTATAATCACAACCACACATTGCCCCTCAGACATGACATCTCCACTGCCCTCCAGCCTTGTCCATCCTGCAACATTCATCACCCATGCTTCACACCCAAAACAGAGCGTTGGTAAAAACTATACTCTCATACATGCCCCTCTTTGCTACCAAGGACAAAAGTTCTTTTGTCTCCACAACACCTAAGTCACCACTCACACCTTTTCGCCTCATCAATTCTATGGTTCACCTCATCTTTTCATAGACGCATCCGCTGACACGTCCCACTTTCAAATATCGAATACATTCACCACCTCCTACTCTTCTCCCTCCAAATCTGATATCCAATCTTTCATCACCTATCTTTTGTTACTCCTCATTACCTAATCTTTCCTGTATTCAATTTTTAATTTTCTTCTTTTGCACACCCTATCGAATTCATCCACCAATCTCTGCAGCTTCTAAACCATAACCCCCGGCCGGATTGAACCCGCGTCATAGAGTCTCAAAACCCAGCCCGTCGCGTTAGCCACTAAACCGAAAGCCACCTAGCTGATCACTAGTGGCTAACCTACGGCTGGAGTTTTTGCGACTCTAATGACCCGCGGGTCAAATCCCGAGCCGGGGGTAACTGGTTTGTATTGCACATCCGTGTCATTAACGATTTCTTGAGTCTGCAGCTTCTCTTCAGAATCTCCCAAGAACACAGTGTCATCACAAGAGCAACTGAGACAACTCTCACTTTATGGTATTCTTTAACTTTTAAACACCACCCTCTTGCCAAGACCCACGCATTTACTTCCTTACAACCCCATCAAAATAAATTAAACAACCACGGTGGACATCAAACATCCTTGTCTAGGCCTACTTTTACTGGGAAATAATTTCCCTCTTTTCCAACTACTCTAACATTAGGCCTCACTATCCTCGTAAAAGCTCTTCACTGCTTTCAGTAACCTACCTCCTACACCATACACCTGCAACATCTACCACATTGCCTCCCCTATCCACCCCTGTCATAACGCCTTTTCCGAATCCATAAATCACGAAGACCTCTCTAACCTTATCTAACATACTGTTCACTTATATGTTTCACTGTAAACACCTGGTCGCACACATCCCCTAACCTTTCCTAAAGCCCTCCTTGATCATCTGCTATCCTATTCTCCGTCTTACTCTAAATTCTTTCAATAATAACTCTTACCATACACTTTACCATGTAACGCAACAAAACTTATCCCCCTATAATTTTTGCACTCTCTTTGTCCCGTTTGCCTTTATACAAAGGAACGTATGGCAACTGCTCTCCTGCCAATCTCTATGTACCTTACCCTCTTCCATAACATTTATAAAATAATTGCACCAACCACTCCAATACTATATCCCTACCGTGCTTTTAAATTTCTAACTTTATCCCACCAATCCCCGGCTGCCTTAACCCCCTTTCATTTTACCTCTGCATCACGAACTTGTCCCCCACACTCACAACGGGCGCTGAAAGAATAGAACGTAATTAGTGTTCTTCTTCCAACACACCGGCATTAATCCCACCAAGTCAGGTGGCCAAACAGAAAACCGAGAAGATTTACCTTGTAAATTTAGAATTTAACGGAGAAGGGTTACTAGCCCCTTGCTCCCGGCATTTTAGTCGCCTCTTACAACACGCATGGCTTACGGAGGAAGAATTCTGTTCCACTTCCCATGGAGATAAGAAATAAACAAGAACTAGAAAGAATATGAAGATATACCCAGAGGGGTATATATATATATATCTTGTACATGTATGTGTAGTGACCTAATTGCATAGGCCGAATAGGCAGAACTTGCGATCTTGGCTTAAATAGCAACGCTCATCTTGCCATATAGGACAACCTAACGAAAAAAATATATTTCACTGTGTTTGTTTAGTATTAAATTATTGTAAACAAATCTAAAATATATTTAGTTGGGTTAGGCTAAAATAAATTACTCCTGTTAAATAAGGTTAGGTAAGTTTTCTAAGATTCTTTTAGTGCAAAATTATAAATTTTTACATTAACATTAATGAAAAAAATATATCTTTAAACGTATAAGAGAAAATTTTAGAAAGGACTTAATTTTAAATACGTTCTTGCTAATTGACCAGTTTTACATATTCGGCACACATATATATATATATATATATATATATTAAATATATATATATATATATATAATATATATATATATTATATATATATATATATATATTTATATATATATATATAATATAATATATAAAACTATAATAACCGCACTAAATTATGAGAAGTATTATCACTGTGTCATCAGATAGACTATCATCAAGCGGGCTGTATCGGCAGACAGGCTGCATCATCAAACAGGCTGCATCACCAAGCAGGCTGCATCATCAAACAGGCTGCATCATCAAAGAGGCTGCATCACCAAGCAGGCTGCATCATCAAACAGGCTGCATCATCAAAGAGGCTGCATCACCAAGCAGGCTGCATCATCAAACAGGCTGCATCATCAAACAGGCTGCATCATCAAACAGGCTGCATCATCAAACAGGCTGCATCACCAGCGGCTGCATCATCAAACAGGCTGCATCATCAAACAGGCTGCATCATCAAACAGGCTGCATCATCAAACAGGCTGTATCATCAAACAGGCTGTATCATCAAACAGGCTGTACCGTCAAATAGGCGAATCCATCAAATAGGTTTTACTAAAAGAGACTGTACAAGCAGGAAGGTTGAACTAGCAGTCGCTGCTGTTAAATGGGTTACATCAGCAAAAAAGCTGTGCCATTAAATAGGACGTGCCAACAAACAGGTTGTACCAACAAACAGGTTATACCAACAAACAGGTTGTACCAACAAACAGGTTGTACCAACAGATTGTACCAACAAACAGGTTGTACCAACACATATGTTACATAATTGGTTTTATCATCAACTAGAAACATGACTCATCACTTTTAACCATCTCATCCAATCATGAAGTCAACGGAGCGAGAGGCTATAAGAACCAATGGATACTTTATGATGGTTTCCATAGTTATCAGGGCTTTGTGTCTAATTTGTTTAAAATTAGAAGGGAAACTTCTTTTGTTCGAATCCAGTATTGAACTTGATATATGTACACTCAGTGGCCACTTTGTGGTATGGATTTAACAAGGTGTTGGAAACATTCCTGAGATATCCTGATCTCTGTTGGCATGATAGCATCTCGCAGTTGCTGCATATTCGTCGGCTGGACATTATTGTGCGCGTTTTCCGTTCCACCACATTGTAAGAGTTTACGCCGAATTCTGACCCTTCCATCTGCATGTTGAAGCAAAAATCGCAATTTGTCGGAGCTGGAAACATTTTTCAATCTTCAACTTGTAATTTCAGTGAGCCTGTGCCCACTGTAGCCCCAGTTTCCTGTTCGTAGTTGACAGTGGAACCCGGTGTAATTTTCTGATGCTATATCCCATCCCCCTCTTTTCCATACCACTATTGTAACACATTGTTAGCCGAATTAATGTCGCCTTGATGTCAGCTTGAACCAGTCTGGTCATCCTCTCCTAACTTCTGTCATTATTAAAAAAGGCGTTTTCGCCCCCCGTTTGACACTAACAATCACTCTACCATCAAAGTCACTAAGATCACATTTCTTTGTTCTTTGAACAACAACTGAACCTCTTGATTGTGTCAACGTAACATTGTGTGGTGAGTCAGCTTCAACAATCAAGAGTCAATATAGTGGTGAGTCAGCTTCAACAATCGAGGGTCAACATAGTGTGGTGAGTCAGCTTTAACAATCAAGGGTCAGCTTAGTGTGGTGAGTCAACTTCAACAATCAAGGTTCAACATAGTGTGGTGAGTCAGCTTCAACAATCAAGGTTCAACATAGTGTGGTGAGTCAGCTTCAACAATCAAGGTTCAACATAGTGTGGTGAGTCAACTTCAACAATCAAGGTTCAACATAGTGTGGTGAGTCAGCTTCAACAATCAAGAGTCAACATAGTGTGGTGAGTCAGCTTCAACAATCAAGAGTCAACATAGTGTGGTGAGTCAGCTTCAACAATCAAGAGTCAACATAGTGTGGTGAGTCAGCTTCAACAATCAAGAGTCAACATAGTGTGGTGAGTCAGCTTCAACAATCAAGAGTCAACATAGTGTGGTGAGTCAGCTTCAACAATCAGTGCCTACAGACGTGGATCACAACTCTTGCTGCAGGTTATAATTTATGTGCCAATAATTTATTTAGTTGTCATGCAGAGCTGTGATGGATTTTGTTGATTGCTTCCCCAGTCATTTCCGGGTCGTTCCTCCAAACATGTTTGTCGTTCCTCGACATTTGCGGGTCGTTCCTTCAGAGATGTGCGGTTCGTTCCTCCAGACATGTGCGGGCCGTTCCTCCAGACATGTGCGGGCCGTTCCTCCAGACATGTGCGGGCCGTTCCTCCAGACATGTGCGGGTCGTTCCTCCAGATATGTGTCAGGTCGTTCCTTAGGACATGTGCTAATCGTTCATTCAAACATGTGCAGATATTATACCTTCGTACAATGAACAGTTTCCCTCCGGCAATATTTCAAACTGTGCTAAATATTATAACCTGCTACAAAAATATATTACGAACTAGCAGGAAAATATAGAACTGTCAACGAGGAAAATATAGCATGAAAATATAGCATTAGGAAAATATAACATGAACAAAGCGGAAAATGTTGCACAAACAAGGAAACTATTGCAAGAACATCAAGGAAATAATAGATGTATATCGACCGTCGCTGCGTCAAAGAAGGTTAGTCACGTATTCCATAATTCGAGTCATTTGTACCTAAATGAAAGCGAATGGAATAGTACAGAGTGCGGCATAAGTAATATTGAAGTTAATTATTCGTGCTCAGTATTTGCAGGGAATCAGAAGAAGCATTCGCAAGTCATCATATGAAAACTAATAACCAAGTTTCTTGGAAATAAATGGTATAAAATACCGACACAGTAGAAATACAAACAATTTAATGTGATCCTTTATTGACAACGTTTCGCCCATACAGTGGGCTTTTTCAAGTCACAAACAGATCTTCCTGGAGTGGAAGGTATGTGAGTATTTATAGTCAGGTTCAGAATGTTGAGGTCAGGTGGAGAATGCTGCATCTGATGATCTACGGAGTGGGGTTATAGAGTCTAAAATCTTGGGTAGCTTGGAAGGGAGATTGGATAAGTTGTGAGCAGACCTTCTGCAGTGTTTTATGTTCTTATGTGGGATATCGATGAAGAAGTTTCTTGGCAAGTGGTTCAGCTATGTTATAGAAGCCATTGTTCTGGTTGAAATTGTTGGTTATAGAGATAAGCGATGATTCCAGGATTCTTCGGTATTGAGTGTCTTCTGTTTGGGGATAAGTCTTGAGTTTCTGTTTA